>JAJPUD010011883.1:0-52173 GCA_023553655.1 Myrmecobius fasciatus
TCTCCCTTCTCCTTTGCTCTTAACTTATTTTTATACATTTCTAATACTACTTATATTTATTAGGTTCTGAGTTCTTTGAAAACAGGAATTGTATTGGTTTTTAATCTGGATTCCCTAGGGCTCCACAGAAGTCCTGTTCCAATGTAACATAATGACTTAGAGATTACTTTAGATTCAAAGGCTAGGCCAAAAGAGTATTAACTCTAGTTATTTCTGCCAAACTGGAAAAGTTTGAGAAAATAGTTCTGACATTAGACTGTGTCTTCTTTGCAAGGGCTAGTCTAGCCACATATGGAAAGCTATGTTAGCCCTATATGATGAACTAGTGGCTGTGAACACTAATGAAGTAAATGAATTCAAGATGTCCCTTGGCAATTATAGTAATGGAAAAGGGGCACAGGGTATTAAAAATTATAGTTTGTGATCATTTATAAAAATTAATTTAATTATCAGTCCTCCCAATGTGAGATCTTTGCTCAATAGCCAGATTAGTACATTGTTAGAGGAATTGAATATCATATGGACAATGTCATATCAATTTAAACCAGGAAAAAATTGTAATTAAATGAAACAAAAACATGTAAGTTCCTCTTGGAAAGGCAAATAAAGGAAGTGTAGGAGGTAATTTATTATGAACCCAAAGACAACGATAAACACCATTTCATGGAACACTCAGTCATCTGTTTTATATTACTTCTTATAAATATAATTTTCTAAATTACTGTGAATATAGTTGTAGTTTATATGCCAAAAATCTGTTTCAGAGAAGAGAGAAAAATTCTACTGTAATACTTATTATCTACTTACTCTACAACTTTTCCTCCCAGCTTCTAGGAAAAATAATAGTTACTTCAGGTGGAGAGAGGAAGGGAGGGAGGGAGGAAGGGAGAAGGGAAATGGACAGAGAAAGAGACAGAGAGAGAGAGAGAGCAGGCACATCAGTGGAGAGAAGTAGTCAAGATTAGAGAAAAGGGGATACAGCATTTATAGTCGAACATATACTGCTATATAGGAACATATAGTGCTATGGCTTCTTGCTACAACAAACTGCCCCAATTCAACTCACTGTGTTATATAATGGGTTAATTGTGACTAGACCAGGTCAGTTGTCCCTGCCAATGACCAAACAGGTAATTACCTCACCTTACCTTAACTTACCTTACCTCTGGAATTTAAATGTTCCACAAAGATGTTCAAAATGTAAACATTAATATGGTTTTTATGGATCTTCTTTGTATTTGAAAGGAATGGGAAGGCCAGTATTCTCACTGATACATGCATCGAGGTAGCACAGTGGATAAAGAGTATGAGGGATAGAGTCAAAAGACTGATTTCTTCTGAGGAAGGAGGTTTATTTCTCCTTCCAGCTTACACTGAAGCCCATGCTCCTTATTCATAAGTCATGAACCAGCTATTATCTTCAGTTTCTGCCATCTTCTAGGCACAAAGGAAATATGAGTTGAATATTTTGCAAGAACCGTTTCATTGATAATCCTTTGCCTAATATAGATAGGAGTCAAACTGTATATGTCTTAGAACTCCTAAATCCAAATCAATCATATCTTAGTAGACTTTAGGGTTTAGGAGAATAGTATTATGCATGATATCTGTCATTAAGTTCTATTTGTTCAATGGTTTTATGCTAAGTAAAAAATATTATATGCAGCATTCCAATGCATACATTTTCTTCTTTGGGGAATTAGCTCCACATGTTAAGGTCATATGAATGGAATTCTTAGAAATAGAGCATATATAGAAAGAGGCAAGTGAAGACTTGGATCTACATCTTAGTTGCATAGATTGAAAATTCCCACAGCCGAAAACTGGGACACTGATACATTGTTGGTGGAACTGTGAACGGATCCAACCATTCTGGAGAGCAATTTGGAGCTATGCTCAAAAAGTTATCAAACAGTGCATACCCTTTGACCCAGCAGTGTTTCTACTGAGCCTATATCCCAAAGAGATTTTAAAGGAGGGAAAGGGACCCACATGTGCAAAAAATGTTTGTGGCAGCCCTTTTTGTAGTGGCAAGAAACTGGAAATTGAAAAGATGCCCATCAATTGGAGAATGGCTGAATAAATTATGGTATATGAATGTTATGGAATATTATTGTTCTGTAAGAAATGACCAACAGGAGGATTTCAGAGAGGATTGGAGAGACTTGCATGAACTGATGCTGAGTGAAATCAGCAGAACCAGGAGAACATTATACACAGCAACAAGACTATACGATGATCAATTTTGATGGACATGGTTCTCTTCAACAATGATGTGATTCAAACCAGTTGTGCTGCAATGAAGATAGTCATATACATCCAGAGAGAGACCTGTGGGAACTGAGAGTGAACCACAACACAGCATTTTAATGCTTTCTGTGAATATTTCCATGCATTTTGTTTTCCTTCTTAGGTTGTTTTTTTTCTTCTTCTCTTTCTAGATCTGATGTTTCTTGTGCAGTAAGATAACTGTATAGATATGTATACATGTATTGTATTTGTCATATAATTTATCCTATCTAGCATGTATTAGATTACCTGTCATCTAGGGGTGGGGGGTAGGGGGAAGGAAAGGAAAAGCTTGGGAAAAAAAAGTTTTTTTGCAAAGGTCAATGCTGAAAGGTCACTCATATGTTTTGTAAATAAAAAGCTTTATAAAAAAAAAAAAGAAAATTCCCACAGCCCTAGAGAATGAGCATCAACACCCCATAGAACAAAGTAGATCTGAAAGATCACTAACTCTCTGGTAGCTATTGAGAACAAATTACTTACTGTTTCCACTCCAATGAGACATGAGAACCCATGAGACTCCTCAGGGAATGACCATTAGCACCATCTCTTTGATAAACTGTAAAGAATTTGACAAGATCTTTAAAACTAAGTAAAGAAAAAATTGATATCTAATGAATTCCATGAGAGAGTAAAGGACAATGAAAATGTTAGAAAATATGATTTCGTTTTATGAAATGAAAGATGACAAATTCTGGTAGACTAAACTTCATTACTGCTTATCATAAGTGTTTTTAAAAAAAGGTAGAGTATTCAAGTTAAATTGAAAAGTATTATAACTATATTACTGAGAAAGATAACTAGAAGATTATGAGTAGTGTTATCTCACAAAATAGTAATCAAGAAATTCCTTCATAAGATTCCCAGCATAGGATTGGCTGTTTCTACTTGAAGACCTGCAATGAGGAAAAACATATTGCCTCATGATTCAGTTCTTTCCACTTTTTAACAGTTCTAGTAAATAGAAAGTTTTCCCCTTCACATTGAGCCTAAATCTGCCTCTCAATATCTTCCACCCATTTCTCCCAGTTTTGTACTCTGAAGACAAGAAGAATATTTTGAATCCTTTCTTTATGCAAAATTCCTTCAAATTTTTGAAAATTATTATTCTGCCCCTTCTAAGTCTTCTCTTCTATACATCTTTTATACTTTAAATGGCTATAAGACCTTTCAAATTAGGAGGGGCCAGATACAGGTAACCTGTTGCCATATCCAGTTCCCTGTGATTTTTTTAGCCTATTTAAGGTAACTAGGAAATAGCCTTGGGGTAGTGTTTGTTTAGAGGTTGAGAGATTAGTTTTGAGGTATCAAAGGAAGCAGAGAAAAGAGGGGTAGCATTTGGGCTGATAGCATTTGTTTGAGAAAAGTTCAAGGAGGAAAGCTTGGGAAGAATGAATAAGGAATTTCAGATTAAGAGGTTTCAGGCCTAGATGCACAAGCTCTGACCTGAGCAGTTAAAATCATGACCTAGTTTTTCATGACACCTTATTTATATTATCTATATCCACAGAGAGAACAATGATAAGAAGATAACCATTAGATTTTCCATCATATACTTTATGTGTTTCAGGTGTTTCCACAAAGGAGAGTGGATCAGTGACCCATGGAGCATTCATGATTATGAGTTATAATAATGAGAAGATGAAGTGTTATCTTTTCTCCTGACTTAATAGTTTAATCTGTAGAAGACAAGACTTAGGAAAACATGATAGTTGCCTTCAAGACTATCCCATAAGAGAGAAATTAAACTTGATCAGTTTAGCCCCAGAGGGTAGCAATGGACAGAGGGAACCCAGATGTTATACTCAATTTTTTTTCTTACTATGAGTTATATAAGCTATGTCGGTGACTCAACCCTAAAATAGTGTAAAGGACTAGATAGGTCCTCGGAAGGAAGAGGCAGAATTGACTAAAAGAAAGGGATTGTTCAATCCTACAATAATCCCCAATAATTTTGTTTGAAGATTATGGAAGTTTCAACCCCATGGTAGTAATAATATATTTATATAGCACTTTAAAGTTTGTAAATATATATGATATCTCCAACAGCCTCAGCAGCAGGGAACCTCCATTGAAACTTCCCAACAGCTATCCAGAGCCTGCCTGCCCTTCTCCCTTAGCCATTAGGATAGCTTCCCAACTTCAGCTACAGTGTTAGCTAAATTTAGAAAGAATATGAAGAAAATATTTTTAAGCTTTCTAGAGTATTGTTTGTTTCCTTGCTTTTTTGTAGTACTCTCTCCAGTTATTTGCATTCCAATGAACAACAACATCAAAACATCAATAACAGCAGCAATAGCAGAAGGCAAAGTCAAGGACCTCCTGGTGTCATGATCTGTAAAAATGGCCAAGATATTTGTGAGAATCCTTTAAAGACTATGACCTCTGCAAAATTTCTTCTCCACCTTGATCATTCTCTATCTACCTGGGAAAATTGGATGGCATTTTGCAGTAACTGTGTTTCTGGTCAAACTCTATGAAAACAGCCTGTTCCTAATCTTTGTGTAAGGGCTGGTGAGACACAGTTCTCATCCTGGGAGTCATCATTGGAGATTGGAGATCTACCAGATAAGAACACAAAGCTTAAAGTGGCCCAGACTTCTTTGATGTTAAAGAATGTTTCAGTTATCAGGTGTGGTATCTTCCTAATGATGATTTTTCTTTCATAAACCTGATCTTCTGACCATGTACAATGGATGGGTTCTTACTTCCCATTATATCCTGATCATCACTATTGGAAATATTGCAAATTTTGTCAGTACTATTGTAAATGGTTATTTAGTTGTCCTTTGTTCTGGAAAAGGATCAAAATGATGTCACTTGTGTGTCTGACTGTAGCTGATCAGACTAATATGAGCTTGGAATGTTCTGGCCCAGGTTGGACATAAATATGTCCTATGAACATTTGGGGTAGCTTCTCTAACTTTGCACATCTAACAAATTGCAAATGCTATTGCAAACAACTGCAATTTGCTACTGGGCTCACAATTCAGAGACTGGATTGTTGTTGCTGGAGGTAACAGATGCAAATTAGCAGATGTGAGTGCTACGATACAAAGAACTGACTGGTTAATATTCTGGTCCCACAGCTGTTGGTCAGAAAATGACATCTGGCTCTCCAACAATTGACTATAGATTCATTTCTGGATGAAATATGGTATCTGTATATGAGAGTACTTCTTATTCTGGAAAATTTACCCAGAAAATCCAAGCTTTGGTTCTGAAAGCTTCTCCAAAAACAGATGAAACAGAACTAAAACAATTGAATTTACAAAAAGATATTGAGTCAAAATCCAGGAGGGGTCCCATCTGATGGGTGAAAAATCTTAAGAAGTATGAGTTTGAGAATGAAAAAGAACCTGGTTGTGCTTCCCAGATAGTGGAGCCTTTCTGTACTTTCTGTGAGGGGTGGATCTTGGACTACAGTCAACCACTATTTCTTGCTGGCATGGTTCTTTCTTGTCTCAATATGACTGTCCTGGATTTTAATTGGATCACTACTGGATATGCCTACCCTCAGGGTCTGAGTGGCTCAATGCTAGTCTTCTCATGGCAGCCTCAGTATTATGGTATTATGGGAATAGTGGATTTCATCAGCCTATGAGAAAATTATGGCTGGTTCAAACAGGTCTGATCTCTGGAATAACCTAGATGACCCATTTAATCCTCTTTGGTCTCTGTTTTCAGGCCTGGAAACCCTTTGAACTTAGAAGTTTCTCTCTTTGAAGACATCCATGTTAAATTAATTCAAAGTAAGGAATTGTTCTCAATAATATCTATAGAAGAATCTCAAACTTTCTTCACCTCTGGAATGTACAGTTTAGTAAATTATTCTTATCTTACTAAACTATAGATAGAGATGAGTCCAAAACCTGTATCTTTAATCTGTCAGTCTGTTAATTGCTGCTGGAATTGATCTTTAAATCTTTGATTTGACTGTGACAGTTACTACAAGAAAACTACAATAGAGTCAGAACAAGACATTATAAATGGTGTACAGAACTCTGTGAACTATCTTCTAGAGTTTGTGCATTTCATCATGGTCATCTTGGCCCTCAGTTCTGAAACGTATGGCTTACTTGTGTTGATTTCAATCTTTTTTATGATAATGGACCACATTTTCAATACGCTCAGAAAACTCTTGGAAATCAGCTCATTGGTGTCCTGATACAAAGTCTCCAATGAAGAAGAAAGTAATGTGTCTGTTGTGTAACACAGGCAATTGAATGCTAACCCCTTTACTGAATTATAGCACCAGTCCTTACTTTAGTGCACCCATAAATAGTTAAGATGTTTCTTTTAAATTTGACAGTTATGCCTTCAGGGATAAGCAGCAAAGAAATTAAAAATGTATAGATATGACTTAAAGAGTCCTCTTCATTTCTACAGATTAGACAACTAGGTTGCAATCTATTTTTATTATTACACATAGTATATAATAGAGCAAAATATATTACACATATGTAGCATTTCATAAAATGAACTAACATAGAAGCCACAGATCTAGTTATAATATAGCATTATAATCATCTTTACATAAACATGCAAGGCAAGCTGAAAGTTGTCTTCATATAGCAATAAATGGATCATAATAAACTAAGAGCTAGAAATGAACTTATCTGAATTTCATTCCTGCCACTGATTTAAATCAACTCTATAATCTTATATTATGAGAGTCTTAAACCGGTGAGTTCAATGTAAAATATGAAAAAGGTTTTGTTTTATAAATCGTCCAACTTCCTTTTTAGCAGACTTTTGATAAATTAATTGTATCCGTAGCCAGATGGATTCATAAATATGTTCAATCTAACTGTCTTTTAAAAAAATAAAGAAGTTTGTATTTAGCTTTCATTCATATATAAGCATATATATGTAAACCTATATATACACATACATATATATTATATGCATATCACATAGGTATATATACATATATGTATATGTGACATTTCATTTGGACTTCACAATAGCACTAAATAATAGGTATTATTAGTATCATTACTTCATTTTAGAGATTAGAAAACTAAAATGGTAAACAACTTGACCACACAGTAAGCATGTCAGAGCAGGATTTGAACCTAGGATTACTTGCCTCTTAAACCTAGCAGTCTATCCATTATAGTATACTACCTCACTGAATATATTACTATGTGTTTAAAGAACCATATAAGTTCCCTGGAAGATCATGTATCAGTGTCATTAAATATCAGTTTACATCTCTAAAGACTTAATTGAATTCATGCCCTGTGCTAGCTGACTGAATGTGACTTCTAATCAGGTCTAGTGTTTATGTTTCTGATCCAAGAAACAAATGGCCTGTATTTGGACCTTCAACTGTTTTTGAGGGCTGGGCATTGCTTTTCTCAGATTCTTAAATGAAATGGACCAGAGCTGAACTATCTTCCCTTTCTGGCTGGGAGATGTCAATGCTCATACTTAGCAAAGGAGAGAAGGAAGAAGCAGCATTGAAGGAGAAAGAGATCTCAGAGAAGCAGGAGAACTATAAGTAACAAAAGCAAAGAGAAAAGAACTTATAAAGGAAGGAAGTGGATAGTAAAGAAAAATAACTTTGAAGAAACTCTGATCCATGATATGATCAATCACCAGAAGAATGACAATGAATCATGCTTCCCATCCCTTAGCAGAGAGATGATGGATTAGAAGTGGAAAATGAGATTTATTTTCTAGACATGAGCAACATCAACATTTATTTTACTTAACTTATTTGTTACAATGGAGAACTTTTTTTGGAAAGAGGTAGACAGGGAAGTCAGAAGATTGTGATAATGATGTCTCTCCCCCTAAAAATGAAGAGTACCAATGAAATCTTTTAAAAATTCACAGAAGACAGAAATTTAAAAAGAGGCCACAAATGAATAAGGCAGTATTAAATGTATTATGTACTTTAAAACAAAAAAGACAAGTAGAAATGAGCATAGTATGCTCTTACATATATGCATATAAATGTATATGTATATATAATTATAGATATATATGAAGATGTATTATTTATGTATTTGCATATATACACTATAAAATATCTACATAAATATGCACTGAATTGTAGCCTTCTGAGGAGAGGGGAGGAAGGAGGAAAAAGTTAAAAGTTCACATCAGAGAACCAAAAAAAAAAAAAAAACCACCTATAAGGAAGCAAAGAAAAGATGAACAGCTCTGAAATGTGTAATATTTATCATATTGGCTTTCTTACCATGGAAATTTATTGGTTTATCTTTTGAATCATCTCTTATGTCTTCTAGGCACGTAGAAATTTTTTTTTCTTATTTTGTATTTGTTTAAAATAAATAAATTAAAAAATAACAAATTTTAAATTTTAAAAAACAAGTTATATGTAATAGAGATTCATGATTTCGTATGCAATCCTTTTTTCTGTTCTTTATAAAAATGACCATGTTGATGCTTTAAAGGTAATGAAAAAGGAGCATTTTTTAAATGGGGGGCTGGTTAATTCTGTCAAATGCTACATGAGTATGAGGACTTCAAAGACTATAATTATGAGATCATTGATGGTGTTGTAAAAAAGCACTTCTTGTATAGAGGGGTCAAAAGCCACAACAGAGGTGAGACAGGGTTAAGTAATTAAGTAGATAGTGAGGAAGCAGGCAATGAGTGTAAAACATACTTACTAGAATTTTGACAGGGAGGAAAATAAGAAGCTGGTGCAAAAGGATCTCTGGGTCAAAGAGGTCTTTTTTTATTTTTCCTCTTATGAGGAGGTCTTAGCATGCTTATAGACAGAGAAGAATAATTGAAGACCAAATAAGATGAGATGGAGGGGAGAAGGGAATAGAATCAGTGGACTCAATGGAGTCAAGTACATGCAGAAAATAAAAAAAGAAATAAAAGGCATAATTGGAAGACTTAGGCTTGACCAGAAGAAAAGTCACCTCATCTCCCAACAGATAAAATTAAAAATAATAATTTGATTACATGAAATTTAAGAACTCCTACACAAATAAAATTAATGCACAAAATAAAGAAAGGAAGTAGTTGAATAGGAAATAATCTTTTCAAAACAAAACCCTGTCATCATATGTTTGAGTCCAGAACAAAATTTCCCCTTAGAACTTATAATTGCTAGACAAAAATCATACTGCCTAACTGAGAAGTCGAAGTTGGGGTGGGTGAGAATAACTATGAGAGATAGAAGGATAGTGGAAAAGAGAAGTTAAAATGTAAAGGAGAGGGGAAGAGATGTGCCCCAAACACTTTTTAAATTAAAAAAAAATTAATTAAATGTGTATTGTGTCTCTTTTTGTATTACCAGGGTTTTGTTTTGAAAAGAGCTTGTCCTCTAATGAGAGGCACAGGACTCCTGTTCTCACACTGTTTAGCCTTTTTTATCTTCACTCTGGAGCACTGAGGAAGATTACTTAAAGCTTAGTTTTCACTCATATCTAAGGTCTCTCAAAAAAAAAGAGAATTAAAAAGGTACTCATTGTACCATATGAATCAGAGGAATTTGCTATTTATTTTCTTCACACAAAAGAAATACTAAACCCAAAGATTTACAAATACACATTGAAAGAGATTTAAAACTGGATGCAGTAATTTATAAGTACATTACACTTTCTCAGTAGGTTGAAACTTAAAATCGTCATACATAGAACACTTTATGAGACTACAAAATTCAGCATTTCACATTTCTCCTTTATATTGTACTGTCCAAAATATTTCCTCCAGACGCCTATTTCCCAGCAAGCCAGGCCAGACACAAAAAAGTCCTTCTGTTGATGGTCATTCCCTCTAATACAGAAATTCTCTTTGCAACTAATCAGTTTATACCACAGAACAATGGATCTCAAGATCTCTCTAACTCATAAGGCTAGATATATGCATCTCAAGATCATGGCTCAATCATCTAGGCTCAAGAAAAAGAAATTGAACTTAAGTGACAAACTTGGACTCCAGCTCTCCTAAATCCATGTATGTGTCTAAACTGCCATGTGCTTAGAGTTGTCCATTTCTAGTGGAATAGGAGAAGAGCACTAAACCTACCATAAATTCCTCTGAGGAAAGGTTCTAAGATTTCTTAGAGAATCACCTCTTCTTAAAGATCCACTGAATTCTTCCTGATTAGTGGCCAATAAAGGGACTGATTACATTGTTATTTAAAAGCATTAGCTTTTCAATGCTAACCCTCATATGTCCCTAGAATTTGTATTTAATAGGAATCAGTGTTGTATTTTATCAAATGTTTTTTCTGCATCAATTGAGACAATCATATGATTTTTGGTTATTGATATAGTCAATCATACTAATAGTTTTCCTAACAGTGAACCAGCCCTGCATTCCTGATATAAATCCTACTTGGTCATAGTATATTATTCTGGGGATGACTTTCTGTAATCTCATTGCTAATATTTTTATTTAAGATTTTTGCATCAATATTCATTAAGGAAATTGGTCTATAATTTTCTTTCTCTGTTTTCACCCTACCTGGTTTAGCTATCAGCACTATATCTGTGTCATAAAAGGAACTTGGCAGGAATCCTTCTTTCCCTGTTTTTTCAAATAGTTTAGTATTGGAATTAATCTTTAAATGTTGGGTAAAAATCACATGTAACTAGAGAGTATAGGAATAAATGGACTTTTCCTTAAAATGATCAGTAGCATCTATTTAAAACCAGCAGCAAGCATCATATGTAATGGCGACAAACTAAAACCATTCCCAATAATATCAGGAGTGAAACAAGGCTGCCCACTGTCACCATTAATATTTAATATTGTATTAGAAATGTTGCTTTGGCAGTAAGAGAAGAAAAAGAAATTAAAGGAATTAGAGTAGATAACAAGGAAACCAAATTATCATTCTTTTCAGATGATATGATGGTATACTTAGAGAACTCTAGAGACTCAATTAAAAAACTACTAGAAACAATTCACAACTTTAGCAATATTGCAGGATACAAAATAAATCTACATAAGTCATCAGCATTTTTATATATTACCAACAAAGTTCAGCAGCAAGAGATACAAAAAAGAAATTCCATTCAAAATAACTGTTGATAGTATAAAATGTTTAGGAATTTATCTGCCAAGGAAAAGTTAGGAACTATACGAACTAAACTACAAAACACTTTCCACACAAATAAAGTCAGACCTATTCAGTTGGAAAAACATCAAGTGTTCATGTGTAGGCTGAGCGAATATAATAAAAATGACAATACTACCCAAACTAATTTATTTATTTAGTGTCATACCAATCAAACTCCCAAGAAATTATTTTACAGATCTAGAAAAAACAATGGCAAAGTTCATTTGGAAAAACAAAAGGTCAAGAATTTCAAGGGAATTAATGAAAAAAAGGCTGGTGAAGGTGGCCTTGCTGTATCAGATCTAAAACTATATTATAAAGCAGCAGTCATCAAAACCATTTGGTACTGGCTAAGAAATAGAGTAGTCAATCAGTGGAATAGGATAGGATCACAGGACAAACTAGACAATAACTATAGCAATCTAGTATTTGATAAACCCAAAGACCCCAGCTTTTGGGATAAGAACTCACTATTTGACAAAAACTGCTGGAAAATTGGAAACTAGTATGGAAGGAATTAGGACTTGACCAACACCTAATACCACTTACCAAGATAAGATCTAAATGACTTCATGATTTAGACATAAAGAGTGATATTATAAGCAAATTAGAGGAGCATGGGTCTCAGACCTGTGGAGAAGGAAGGAATTTGTGTCCAAAGAAGAACTGGAACTCTTAATTGAACTAGATTGATAATTTTGATTATATTAAGTTTAAAAGTTTTTATACAAACAAACCTAATGCAGACAAGATTAGGAGGGAAGCAATAAACTGAGAAATCATCTTTACATTTAAGGGTTCTGGATAAAGGCCTCATTTCTAAAATATATAGAGAATTGTCTCATATTTATAAGAATTCAAGCCACTCTCCAATCAATAAATGGTCAAAGGATATGAACACACAATTTTCAGGTGATGAAATTAAAACTATTTCTAGTCATATGAAAAGGTGCTCCAAATCACTATTGATCAGAGAAATGCAAATTAAGACAACTCTGAGACACTACTACACACCTGTCAGATTGGCTAAGATGACAGGAAAAGATAATGACAAATGTTGGAAGGGATGTGGGAAAACTGAGACACTGATACATTGTTGGTGGAACTGTGAATGGATCCAACCATTCTGAAGAGCAATTTGGAGCTATGCTCAAAAAGTTATCAAACTGTGCATACCCTTTGACCCAGCAGTGTTTCTATTGGGCTTATATCCCAAACAGACCTTAAAGGAGGGAAAGGGACCCACATGTGCAAGAATGTTTGTGGCAGCTCTTTTTATAGTGGCAAGAAACTAGAAACTGAATGGATGCTCATCAATTGGAGAATGGCTGAATAAATTATGGTATACGAATGTCATGGAATATTATTGTTCTATAAGAAACGAATAGCAGGATGATTTCAGAGAGGCCTGGAGAGACTTGCATGAACTGATGCTAAGTGAGAGCAGAACCAGGAGATCAATATACACTGCAACAAGACTATATGATGATCAGTTCTGATGGAGATGATTCTCTTCAAAAATGAGATGTTTCAAACCAGCTCCAATTGTTCAGTGATGAAGAAAGCCATATACACCCAGAGAGAGGGATCTGAATGTGGACCACAATGTAACATTTCCACGCTCTCTATTGATGTTTGCTTGCATTATGTTTTCCTTCTCAGATTTTTTTCCTTGTAGATCCGATTTTTCTTGTGCAACAAGATAACTGTACAAATATGTATACACATTCAATTTGTCAAGTATTTTGACAAGTTAACATGTATTGGACTTCCTGCCATCTAGGGAAGGGGGTGAGGGTAAGGGGGAAAATTTGTAACAGAAAGTTTTGCAAGGGTCAATGTTGAAAAATTACCTATGTATATGTTTTGCAAATAAAAAGCTTTAAAAAATTTTTGAAACCAAAAAAAGAAAATTTTAATGAATGCTAAAAAAAAAATTTACACGTAACTGGGAAAAAAATAAAATAAAGACAAAAAAGAAAAAAAAAATCTTTCCAGGCCTTTCTAAAATAATATTGTTCATCATGTTTTAGAGAAGAATAATATTCCATTATTTTCATATACCATAACTTGTTAAATCAATCACCAATTGATGGGAATCTACTCACTTTCCAATTTTTTACCACTACAAAAAGAGCTGCTACAAACATTTTTTGCACACCTGGGACCTTTTCCCTCCTTTATGATTTCCTTGGGATCTTAATTTCTTTAAAGAGTACTTTATTAATAGGATATACATGCATTTTTATTTTATGCAGATATTTTATGCACTTCTATTATTGCTTCTTAGGTTTTGTTATTATTGAATAGAAATGCTATTGATTGTTGTAGATTTATTTCAAATAATTTATTTCAAATTTGCTGAAGCTAGAGTCTTCATTAACATCTTTTTTAATCCCTATCATTAACAAATAGGAATAATTTTTTTCCTTCTATTTGTCTGTCTTTACTCCTTTTATTTCTCTTCTCTAGTTGCTTTTGCTAGCATTTTCAGAAATTCATCTAATGATAATGGAAAAAATAGGCACCCTTACTTCACTCATGTATTTATTGAGAAAAGTTCTAGACTATTTTCATTGCAAATGATGTTTTCTTTTTAGAACAATCAATGTAATCTTTGGCAGGATTTTGTTTAAAATTTTTGAACCAGTATATTTATAAATGATATTAGCCGATAGTTTTTTTCTGTGATTTATCTTTCTCAGGTTTAGACATTAAGACTTTATTTGTTTTGTAGAAGGATTCTAATTGAGTGCTTTCTTTATTAATTTTTGATAATAATTTGTAAAGTATGGGTACTAATTGTACTTCAAATTTGTATGGACCAGGAATTTTTTTTTCTATTTTAATTCCTTTATAGCTAGATCTTTCTACTTAATCTGATTTTTATGTGATTTTACCTGCTCATTTGCAATTTTATTTATTTGACTTACTGCTCTTTTCTTTTTAATCAGATTAGCTAAGTGTTCATTAATTGTATTATTCTTTTCAAAAAACTAGCTTTTAACTCTATTTGTTCTGTGTTTTGTTTACCATTTATTTCTTTTCTGATTTTTAATATCATTTTTATACTTAAACTTTAAGCTTATTGACTTTCTACTTTTAAAAAATTAGATGTGTATTATTTGCAATTCTTTCTTTTTCTATTTTGTTAATGAATATTTATGGGGAGGTAGAGCCAATTTTTTCTGGCGGAGAGTCCACACATTTTCTACTGACCTTCTCCCATGACCCCCAGACTAATGAGTAAATCCAGCTTCTGAATTAGTTCTGGATTGGTAGAATCCACAAATATTAGGAGTGTAACAAATAACCAGCAGAAAATAATTTCAAAGATCTCCAGAAAAGGTCTGTTTCAATCAGGCATGAAGGGAGGCAGGCCAAGCCCAAGCAGGCCAAGCACAGATAGTGAGTGCAGGCAGAATATAGACCTGAGACAATGAGGGTTCTGCACACCAGAGGATCTATGGGGAGGAATCAACAGCAGTGTTGACTACTCTGCCCTGGATGCAATCCAGTAGATCAGCAGAGGAATTATAAAACAGCCAACACAAACACAAAAGGGAAATAGTGAACCCTGAAACTCCAGAATTCTACAAGACCTGAACATACCCATCCAGCACCAGAAATCAGTCAGTGCAGCTGCTGTGACTTGTAGAGGAAGCTTGGACAATCTCCCTTGCCCAAAAAGCAGATCTCAACTTAAAAAAAAATGAGCAAAAAAGCAAAAAGAACTCTGACCATAGATAGTTTTTACGATGAAAGAGAAGAACAGATTTCAAACCCTGAGGAGACTAAAAGCAGATCATCTCCAGATGAAGCCACAAAGGGGGATATAAATTGGTCCCCATTACACAAGGCTATCTTAAAAGAAATTATAAAAGATCTTAAAAGAGAGCTGGAAGAAAAATGGGGAAAGGAAATGAGAACTTTACAAGAGGGTTTGGAAAAGGAAACAGAAATTATCTGAGGAAAATTCATTAAAAAATAGACTTAGTGAAATGGAAAAAGCATATAACTCCTTAAAAAAATAGATTTGACAAAATGGAAAAAGAAAACAATTCCCTGAAAAATAGAATTTATGAAATGAAAAAAAAATCCACAAAACAAAACAACTTATTTAAAAACTCAATTGGACAAGTACAAAAAGAACTAAAATAAAGTAAATGAAGAAAATAATTTACTAAAAATCAGAACTGAACAAATGGAAATGAATGACTCAATGAGACATAAAGAATCAGTCAAACAAAACCAAAAAAAATGGGAAAATATAGAAGAAAATGTAAAATACCTACTTGGGAAAACAACTGACCTGGAAAATGGAACTAGGAGAGACAATCTAAGGATTATTGGACTCTGTGAAAACCTTGATGAAAAAAGAACCTAGACATTATTTTTCAGGAAATCATCAAAGAAAACTGCCCTGATGTCATAGAATCAGAAGGTAAAATAGCCATTGAAAGAATTCACTAAACACCTTCCTGGAAGAGACCCCAAAATTAAAACTCCAAGGAATATCATAGCTAAATTTCAAAACTATTGGACCAAGTTAAAAATATTGCAAGCAGGCAGAAAAAAAAAAAATCAAATACCGAGGACCCACAATAAGGATTACCCAGGGCCTAGCAGCTTCCACCTTAAAGGATCAAAGGCCCTGGAATCTAATATTCTGAAAGGCAAGGGAACTTGGAATGCAGCCAAAACCAAACCAAAACAACAACAACAAAAAAAAAACTACCCTACTAAACTGAGCATTTTCTTTCAGGAAAGAAGATGGACATTCAACAAAACAGGCAAATTCCATTTATTTCTGATGAGAAGACCAGAATTGAACAAAAAAAAAATTTTACTTCCAAATAGAGAACTCAAGAGAAACATAAAAGGTAATAAGAATATTTATAGGGATATGATTTTTCTCTGCTTTAGCATATCCTGGAAATTTTGGTATGTTGTAACCCTAGGTCCTTTGCCTTCTGGTGGTATTCCAGGACCTCCAATCCTTTATTGTAGAAGCTTCCAAATCTTAGGTAATCCTAGGATCCTTGATATTTGAATTTTATTTACCTAGCAGCTTGCAGTATTTTTTCCTTGAGATTTTAGTTTTGGAATTTTACAACAATGTTCCTTGGAGTTTTCCTTGTGGGATTTCTTTATGAAGGTGATTGATAGATTCTTTCAATTAATATTTTCCTTTCTGTTTCTGGAATATTGGGGCAGTTTTCCTTAATGATCTCCTGAAAAATGCTATCCAGACTTTTTTTTTTTTTGATCATGGCCTTCAGGTAGACCAATAATTTTTAAGTTGTCTCTTCTGGATCTATTTTCCAGGTCAGCTATTGTTTCAAAGAAGTATTTTACATTTTCTTCCATCTTTTTCCTTCTTTTTAGTTTGACTGATTCTCATTATCTCACAGAGTAATTAGCTTCCATTTATCCTGTTCTAGTTTTTAATGTGTTTTTTTTTTCAATCAGTTTTTGTATCTCTTTTTCCATTTGGTTAATTCTACTTTTTAAGGACTTGTTTTCTTCAGACAATTTTTCCCTTTCTACACCTCTCATTTTCTTTCTCATTTTTTTTCTTTTACCTCTCTTATTTGCCTTTTAAAGTCTTTTATAAGCATTTATGAAAAGCCTCTTTGGGCTTGAGACCAATTCATATCACTCTTGAAGACTTCTTCTGTGGACATTTTGTCCTTGTCTGATTTGATCCTTTGGTCTGCCCCAAAGTAACTTCCTATGGTCAAAGTTCTTTTCTGCTTTTTTTCTTTTTCTTTCCTTTTCTTTTGGTATTTCCTCTCTTTTTTACTTTTATGATTGAGTTCTTCTCCTGGAGTAAAGGAGGTATGATTCCAAGATTCCTGTGCAGCTCTGAGCCTTAGCTTTGAGTATAGGGTCCACTTTTGTTTGCAGGAGTTAGTTTTGCCTTTTCTTTTCAGGAAACAGCAAACTCTGGTTTATCAGAGTTTGCCTTCTAATCTGGGAATGGAAGCTACTCCACTGATTTGCTCCTCTACTGAGTCAGAACAGAGAATCTTAGTTACTCATTTGTTGTAATTAAGACCTTCTCACCAGCTTTCCCAGAGTTTATCTAGATGGGCTAAACACCCTTTTCACTCCAGTGAGACTGACCTTTCTTGAAGTTTTTCCAGTCTATCTTGAGCTGGCAAGTGGTTTCACTCTTTTAGACTTTCTTCAAAGGCTTAGTTTCATGTTTTTTGAGGGAAACTAGGAGAGCTTGAGCAACTTCCCTGACTCTATTCTTCCATCTTGACTCCACTCCTGGAAGTGGATCTTCCTCTTTTTTTCTTCCTCCTCTTTCTCCTCCTCTTCTCCTTCCAGAGATGTTGTAAATATTTTAGCTCTTATTTCTCAAGACATTTGTTTAGTTCCATATTTTCCTTTTTGTTTGACTTCCTGGTGTTGTTGTTGTTGTTTATTGTATTTCAGTTATATCTGACTTTTTATGAATCCATTTAGGTTTTCTTAGCAAAGATATTGGAGTAGTTTACCATTTTTTCCTCAAGGTCATTACACAAATGAGGAAACTAAGGGAAACAGAATTAAGTGATTTGCTAAGAAGCATACAGCTAGTGTCCAAGACTGGATTTGAACTCATGAAGATAAGTCTTCTTGACTTCGGGTTTAGTACTATATCAATTGTAATACCTAGTCACCCTATCTTCCTGTTAAACTTATCCAAAACTGAGAGATATAGAATTCTCCCATACCATTTTTTCATATCCACTTTGTCTCTCTTCTTCATTTTATTAGATTTTTTAATCCACTCACATTTAATGTTTAAGGGTTTTTTTTCCTTTTTCTGTGACCTTATCCAGAAAGAATTTTTGTCACCTGCTTCATTACCTATCTTCTCTTTCTGTCTACTCTAAACATTCATATTCTAGTTCATGATAGCTATAATTATCTAATTCTTTATTACCTGTATTTTTCATGTAATCAAAACTTCTAAGGCATATATTCTTAGTTCTTCCTTCTAGGTGGCTTCTGTAACTCTCTTGTAGGGCTTGCTTCATTCCCTGTTTCCATTTTATTTCACTCTCAGAACAGTGGCAATTCTTGCAGGAGACCAAGAGAACACTACATCATTGCAGAACCTTCTACCACCGTGCCCTTAGTTATGTTGCCCACTGATTTATACTCTCCTTCTGGTTACTTTTTCCCCCATTTACCTCAAAATTTCTTCCATGGGTCCCTTCTCTCATATATCCCACAGACACGAGTTGCCCCCAGGAGTTAAAGCCTCATGAGGTAGAATAAATGATATTTGCAAGCATTGAATCCTTCAGATAATAACCAGAACAAGATTTTCATCTCTCACAGAACATTTCTCTTCACCTATAGAAACATTCATCAGTGGAACTTCCTCTCACCACCAAAGCAAGGCCTCTCTCCTCCCACTCCTCCTTTTCAGTCCTTCCTCCTGCTTCTTCTCCTTACTCATTTCTGTGAAGGCTCTTCTAATTGAGAAATCACAGAGGTCACTTTTTGTTGCTAGGCTTTGATTTGACTTGAACACATTATACAATCTCCTATGCACTTCCTCCTCCATTTCTCTCCTTCACTTTCATTTACCTTTCAATTTTCTAATATATTTCCTAAAAATAACAAAAAACAAAAATAACAGTTATTCACTGTAGGTAAGATGCCACAAATTCTATCCATAATGCTCCAGGTCTGCTTTTCCACTGTTACCTCCACCTGACTTCTGCTTTCATCTCTCTCTTTTTTTACATTTGGAAAGAATTCTTTTGCTGGTGTCTTTAATCTTATTCTGTTGTTGTTGCTGTCCTTGGCTGATACATTCATTTATCCTTTCAAAAAATGTTTCTAATACCTTTTATCATTGAATACATGTATTTTTTCAATTATAGTTAAGTTCATTTTTGCAGGGTAGTTCATCCTGGACTGAATCCTGAGTTTCATTTTTCTTCTGAACACATTATTCTGTTCCCTCCTGTATTTCCTACTGGATGAAAAATATATAATTCAAATTTCCTTTCTTTGTATATGAAAGTTTTTCTCCTGGATACTTGCTGAAACTTTATCTAAATTGAATTGTTAAATTAACAATTTTTTGTCTTGGAATTTGTTGCCTTGGATTTTTTTTTTCTGAAGGCAATATATACACTCTTTCCATTGGTATTTAATTTTCTATTTTTAGGAGTTCTGGACAGTTTTTTATATCTTTTTTCATTATGATATTCCAGGGTTTTTGTACTTGTCATCTTCTCAGGAGAGATCTATGATTCCTAGGTTGTCTCAATGCATTGTCTTCAAAATCAGTATGTTTGTTTTATTTAGCTAGATATCTTATTTTCTTTTAATGCTATTGATTTTTTTTTCTTTTCTTCCTTTAGACTATCCTTCATTTCTGTTTATTTGCATTCCTATTTGCATTGTTACCTTTTTTTGTTTAATGATGTGGTACTGCAAATTCCAGTTTTTCTATTTTGTTCATTATTTTTGCTGTATAGGTCATACATTCTGCTCTAATAATTCTCATTTCTCTTTTAAACCACTCAAGGTATTCAGGCTTTATGTATTCCTCAAATTCCACAGGGAACTCTGTCTCATCAAATTTTGGTTCATTTTCCTTTTTTTGGTCATATTTTTTTCATGGATGTTTGAACTTGTTTGCTAGATCTGGAGGCCATATTTCTTCTGCTGTTAATATTTTTCTTAATTAAAGCCAACTATAGTCAAATGAAAAAATGCTCTAAATCACTATTGATTAGAGAAATACAAATTAAAACAATTCTGAAGTGCTATCTCAACCTATAAGATTAGCTAAGATGACAGGAAAAGATAGTGATAAATGTTAGAGGGGATGTAGATAAACTAGGATACTAATGCATTGTTGGTGAAGTTATGAACTGATCCAATAATTCAGAGAACAATTTGGAATATGTCCAAAGGGCTATAAAACTACATACCCTTTAATCAAGAAGTGGTGGCAATGGGTCTATATCCCAAAGAGAGATTATAGAAAGAGAAAAGAACACACATATGCAAAAATGTTTGTAGCAGTTCTTTTCATGATAGCAAGGAATTAGAAATGGAAAGGATGTCCATCAATTGGGGAATGCCTGAATAAGTTGTGGTATTTGAATGTCATAGAATACTATGGTTCTTTAAGAAATGATGAACAGGCTGATTTCAGAAAAAGCCTGGAAAGACTTACATGAACTGATGTAGAGTGCAGAGCCAGTAGAACACTATACACAGTAATAGCAATGTTGTGTGATGATCAACTATGACAAATTTAGCTCTTCTAAGCAATACAATGATCCAATATAATTTCAATAAATTTGGAATGGAAAATGCCATCTGCATCCAAAGAAAGAACTATGGAGACTGAATGTTTGGGTGTTTTTTTGTTTGGTTTTTTCTTTCTCGTAGGTTTTCCCTTTTGTTTTGATTTTATTTTCACAACATGATTAACATAAAAATATGTTTTAAATCATTATACATATAATATATCAGATTGCTGATAAAGAAGGAAAAGAGGGAGAAAAATTTGGAATTCAAAATCTTACAAATATGAATGTTGCAAACTATATTTACATGTAATTAGAAAAAAATTCTAGTAAGGGAAAACAAAAGATTTTTTCCTGTTGATTTATCTGTTTATTCTTGAGGTTTTTGAATTTTCTTCTTTCTTAGATCTTTGATAATATCAGTCTTTCCCCACTTACTTTCCCCTATTGCTCATTTTCTGACTCTCTCCCATCTTCTCCCCATTTCTGCCTTAAGGCATGCATATGGTATCCTGTCATTGCCTTTTAGCTTAGTTCTCTGGCCCAACAGTTCAGAACATTACTGCAGTGGTTCCAGTTCAGCCAGGGCTGATTTATGTTGTTTGCCCTTTGGGTCTCTGAAGTTCTTGGAGGAGAAGGATGTGGGAAGCAGTACTTATTTCAAGCACAGATATGTCCTGCCCTTTTCCCTTTGTTTCTCAGCTCTCTTGAAGAGATCTTCTTTAAAACAGAACTCTAGCATAGGGTTAGTGACCAAAGCCCCCACAAACTTCTGCAACCTAAAACTAGAGCTCCATTGCACTGGAAAGAAAAAACGAACACCATAGAGTAGAAATGGATTTATTGCAAGTGCATCGGTAGAGTCTGAGTCAACTAGTGTAGCCTTGATGCTCTAGACATTGGATAATGGGCAAAACGGTGCTGCATGAGCTCAAGGTAAGCATCAGTTTATGTTGTTCTTTTTAACCTTCTGGTTATCCTAGACCATGGAAACAACTTGAGTATCCTTGATATATAATTTCTGTTTTGGAGAGTTTTGAGAAAATATCTAATACTCCTTTTTGATGATCACATAACTTGAAAATGTTTTTGTTCCTATTATCAACTGGAAATTTATCTAGGCAAAATTATACTTGCTGATTTTAAAATGTTTATGTAGGAGGGACCATATTTAACTAAAATGTTAAATATGGTAGATCCTCTAAAACTCCTGTCCTGCTATCATTGTTTTTATCTCTTTGCTATCATAAGTTTCTGAATATCTAGATACACATTTCAAATGTATAAAATAAATTCTAAAAGCAACATTAAAATGAACACCAATTCTAAAGTCTTGGTCATTTTTTTCATTTTGAAACATAATATATATTCCCTTGTGGGTAATTATAAAGTCCTATTTACTCACAAAGATTGTGGCTCTCAATCCAATTAAATAATATATAGCAGATGTTAAAAAAGCATGTTTTTCTTTAGGTTCTATACAATACATGGCACTGAATCAAATGACAATGTGCATGTGTGCTATAGTATGATACTAACAACATCCATGAATAAAGCTTAGTCCAAGTTAGTCATTATCTTAATTTTTACCAGATTTTTCATGTTATTCAGGACTCATTTTGTTAGTGTTTTGGCATATGTGTCTAGGAATTTTAAAACACTAAAGGTGAATGTAAATGCTTTCTAAAAAATTGTTTAACTTTGTTAAGTTCCCAAATAACAAACATATAAACATAAAAGCAAATTCATTACAGTTAGTGGCTGGTAGAAATGGAGTTACCATGTTGGGATACTATCATCATATAAACATCAGTTATTAAATGTATAAGAGGAATGATTTTTTTTTACTTTGATGGTTGAAATTGCAATCATTATCAAACAACATCTAATAAAAGTTTCAATACAAATGACTTAAGTCAAAATTATGGAAATTATGCAAATTGAATTACTCAGCATTCAACATCTTTTAATTTATGTATAAAACTATTTTACATTTATGAATTCATTCACACTTTCAGTAACCTGAAAGTTGACTCTTAAAGAGATGAAGCAGAAAACTGCTTCTCCTGGCCATCCACCAAAGAATAGTGTTTCCTTAGATTGCTGAATTCTACCAAAATGAATTTCAGGAATATAACTCATTCTAAGTATATTATTTCATATTTATTGAGTACATTTTATGTTAAGCCCCTTACTTAGAAATTTGAAATAAATGTAATCTTTGTTTCAGGAATTTAATTGTGAAAGAATTGTTTGGAACCATGTGACCCGAACATCCACTATAATGTGTCAATAATATTTCATGACAAAGTGGCTCACTGTCTTCTATAGGAAGATAGGACCACATTGCATACATTGGGGCATTAGTTCTTTAGCTCTAACACCCGTACTTTCTTTTCTCATCTCTATGGATCAGGCAGAAGGAAAGGAGAATAATTGGAAAATAAATATTGTGTAAAAAATACCATGATAGCATATTCCTCAGATCACAAAGTTGCACATAAGGATGTAATCTAGGAGAGATTAAAATTTAGTATTCCCTAACTCTCCTATGACAAATTAAAATGATATTCCAGTCCCCCCAAAAACAGGATGTAGGAATTAATGTTCTTGCCTTATCCAGGTGGGAGCAAAGATGCAAATGGTAACCATCTTCCCTCCCCACTTCCCCCTAAAAAAACAAAGAACACATGTTCTGGTAGCGACAGCTATTAACCTCACTTGGAGACCAGAGTCAACTAGAATAGGATGACAGGTACTTAGCCTTAGAGCAATGAAATTTAGATGGTGCATGTCATGTTGTTAGCCTTTATGTGTTGCTTGTCTCAAGCACCAAAACTGCTATAGTTCTCTTCGAGATTCCTCAATGAAAGGAGAAAAATCACAGAATTTCAGATTTGGAAGGTTTGTCAATGACCTTTTAGTTCATTTTATGAATCCCCACTGCAAACTGACAAATGGTCATCCAGCTTGTAGTCCTCCTATGGTGGGGAAGGGGAGGGATAGTGCACTCCTTTCTGCTATCAGACAGCAGTGGTAATTATTGATGCCTTTCCTGTCATCTCATCAGATTGCCTCTTTGTAGTTTTTATTCATTTCACCTGGTTCTTCCCTCTAGTGCTCAACAAAATCGCTTTAATCCCTTTTCCATAGAACAGCCCTTCAAATGTCTTGAAGGGAGATCTCCTGAAACTCAATTCTATTCTTGCCCTTTAGAATCACGAGGGAGAATAAGATAAAGAAAACTATCAACCCTTTATTGTACACTATTTTAGGATGTGAGGAATCTGTATGTACAGCACTCTCCTATGGTATTGAGCTTATAAAAGGAAACAATGCCAGTTTGCATCATTAACTGTTTTATTTTCCATATACCGTAACTCAAAAGTTGGATTTTCTACTAATATTATGATGTCAATAGAGGAAAATCAATGGACTTCAGATGATTGGCATAGGCTCTAAAACATTCTATTTGAAGAAGGAAGTGAAGGCATTACTTTTCAAAGTATACCTTAAAGATCAAAATGCACCATAGGTAATGAAATATGTATTAGGATCAAAATTCAGAATATCATCTCTCTAGATAACTATAATCCCTTTTATTAGACATTTACTGAGCATTAAACATGGCTATTTATGTAGGAATAGACATAAGAACACCCCCTACGACATCCAAATGATAAAGTGCAGACCGGCACCAAAAGACAGGTCTGATAATTCAGTCATCTGTAACATATCACATGCTGCAAACATACACACACACACACACACACAAACCCCAAAAACAGAACCCCAAAAATCAGCACAAAGGAAGTGATGTTCCTGCCCAGATGGAAGCAAAGCTGCAATGATAGTCAAGAAATTCTCAAATAGATGCAGCCAGCTGTTAATTTGACAGATTCAGAAACCAAAAACAGAACTAGGGCAAGGTGATTGGAACTATCAGAAAACTAAGAATATTCTAAATTATCTTTGCACTTTGGGGAGTTACCTAACATTTCTCAGAAGAGTCAAGCCACTGAAAAATAACACCTGGATGTATATGCATCCCTACTTCTTTCTATTTTTGTTCTGGTTGAGACAGTAAATCAGGGTTATATTTCAAAAAGGGAAAAAGACTTACACCAGTGGTTTATTCAAAAGGAAACAAATTAAACAGAGCTACACTGATAACAACAGATGTCTAGTTATAATTCACTCCCTAATGTTGATTAGTCAACTCTATTGCCAAAAGGGAAATGCTACTGTTAACATCAACAGCTACCAGTTAAATTGTGCTTTTCCATCAGAACAAATGTTTTTCCCTCAGATTCTAAAGCTATTTATTTTGCTTCTTGCTAGTCTTGAGAATAATTCTCCTTTCATATTTTCTTAGTTTTCTTCTATGCTTCACTACCTGGTCCTACACAATCATTTGTTATCCAATTGTTGTTTTATATATAGTTTAAAAACTAAATGAGGAAGGATAAAAATGATTGAAAGTAAGGTTGCCATCGGTCTGTTAGAGTCTACTTTACACTAGATTCAATCCCTCTGCACGTGGCAAACATCTCTACATCTTTAAAACGGTGTTGGCAAGTCCAGATATCCCAACCTGATTGCTATCAAATGCAGAAAATATTCTAGAATTAGTTTTTTAGTTCATGGGGATGTTTTCTCCATAATTAGTGAAATAGAATATATATATATTTATATATTTTTAACATTTTATACCCAGACCAAAAAAAAAAAAAAAGCAGAAAACAGAAGGGAAATAAGACTAATATCCGTTACAATTTGATTTTGTAGTAAACAATCGAGTATAACGTGCAATAGTGCAATTTTTCTTTTACTGCTCCAACAATGCAAGTCTTACAAGGGAGTCCATTGGTTTTCACGTTTCTCATTTCACATTCAATTGCGTGCTTGCCGCTGGTTATTGTTCCTGCCAGACTTCTGTGTAGAATCACTTTGACCGGATTCAGTTTTGCTTAACCCAATGTGACGGAGTTTCAGATCCCAACGCTGTGGAATTTAAGTCAGAAAATGTTCAATACCTCCACAGAAATAATTTTTAAAAGTCATGATTTCTCAGTTTTCCTAGAAATTAAGAAATTCTTCCAAAGTAAAGTGCCAATTCACAAAAACAATGCAATTCAACAAGCATTCATTTAGTACAAATCACCATTTTAGATACTAGGGTTACAACAAAAAAATAGTCCCTTTGCTCAAGAAGCTAACATTTTCTTCTCAGAGGAGATATAGGATAAGCTGCTAGAGAGCAGGAAATATTTCCTTTTTTTTTTTTTTGTCTTTGTGCTTACAAGATCTAATATACTACTTTGCATATGGTAGGCATTTATGAATGCTTGAAAAGAATAAAGCATTTAAACATTCAATCAACAAGTCAATCAATAAGTATTTATGAAATGCCTATTTATGTGGACACTCGGAATATAGTGAAAAGCAAAAGACAATCCTTGTCAAGAAACTCATCTCAATAGGGGAAATAACATGAAAATAACTATTTATAAACAAGATATATATATATACACCAGATAAATTGGGGATAATCAGCATTAGGAAAGTACTAAAAGGGAGATCAAAAAAGGCTTCTAAGAAAAAGTAAAATTTTGATTTGAAGGAAGCTAGGAGGTGAGAGGAGGAGAAAAAGAGTTTGAAATATGCAGGACAGCCAGTGAAAAAGATCCAGGAGGGAGAGAGTACCAATGACTAGGAGGAGCAGGAAAGGCTTTCTGTCTGAAATAATTGACCTAAATTCTAGGTCCAAGTTGACCTAAAAGACTTATGAAGAATCTCTCTTTTTTCCAGTTCATTGTAGAACTCTGTACTACCTCTATGTACTATACATGTGTGTGCATGTGTGTATATACACAAATACATACACATACATGAAAACATGCATACCTATACATACAAACACACACATAGTATTATAGATATTGAGGATCATGTCATATCCCATAGACTGTAGGATCCTTGGGCACAGAAATGGTGTCTTTTATCTTTGCATCACTATCTGTGCTCTTTTCATAGATGTTTTTTGAAATGATTCGTTTAAAAATTTAAGGGAGTTTCCAACCTTTAAAGGAGGGGAGGAAAAGGAAAGGCAACTTTCCAAAAAGCATGGGTTGAATATTAAAGGAAACTAGGGTTCCTAGAGGTAGAGGTGAAGAGGGAGTTAATCCACAAACAGTTTATCAAAAGACAGGAAAGGGGAAGATGCAAGAAAAAAATTAAGAAAAGCAAATTTACTGGTTTAACTGGAAGACAATTTAGGAAAATTAATGTGCCATAAGTCTGAAAAAGAACATTGGCATTAGGCTATTACTCAGCTTAATACCAACTGAATACTTTGTTTTTTATGACAGAGACAAGAAATAATCACTGAAAGTTCTTGAATGACATAGTAATGTTTGTTATAAAAGTATTATTTTAGTAACTCCTAGCATTGACTGGAGAAGGGAGAAATAGATTTCTAAGAAATGAATAAATTATTCATCTGCTTAATTCTTTAGTTTCTGCTCAAAAGATTCAGGATTTCTCTTATGAGATATCCAGGATAGGAATTTATACTCCTTTAAAGTCTATAATTTGGAGGACACTTAAAAATAAAGAATATACATATCTGTTGTGTAAATGCTAATGTTTTATCAAGTAAACAGAAAACTGATTATTTAAAGCATCAAGTATCCTAATGTTTGTTACTATAGCATAATTGATTTTGTGACAGCAGAAGAAATTTTACCCTATACTAAAGTAGCTCCTCCTACTTTGTTGGCATCTATTCAATTTTGTTAAAGAGAAGAGTAGGAATCTTTAATTTTCTTGAATGCTTTTTTTATATTAAAAAAAAATTTTATCACCCAAATCATTTTTATTTCGGCAACATATTATGCTGTAGATCTGATAACTTCTAAGTTGAGAAACTACAAAAAAAATAAGTCTTATTTAACTCCTGGAATAGCAGATGAGATGAAAAATTAGCATATTTGAAAATGAGCACTTTTCTATATAATGAAGTCTGACTGACATGTACCAAGAAACACATAAAGCTTTGTATAAACATATGCAAATTGAACTAGAAAACTGAGGTAAGAACTTCAATTACTTAATTCTCCCCACCTCTACCTCTGCTGCTCCCAAAACACAGACCTGAATTGTCCAGGGGACTCTCTTAGTTTATTTTGTTTTGTCTTGCGTGAACTCATTTATAGATAATACACTGTCTCCTGTATTACTTCTGTAAATTCCCTCTGAATTATGATGGGAAATGACATTATGTTCCTTGCTAGGAAAGAAAAGCAGAGGGTGGTGTATCTTGGCTTTTCAAATGATAATTTATGACCATGTTATTTTGACATGAGGAGCAGCAAACACTATTAGATGCCCTACATCAGGGGAATAATGAAAGTTCTTCAAATGAGCACAAGAATTTAGGACAAATTCCTGTTCTGCATCAGCAAGCAGAAAACAGAGACAATAAGAATCCCAACATGGGTGAAGAAGAGTTCTTTTCTATTCATGAATGCCAAAATTAGTGAAGAGAGTTGGTTATAGGGAGCCCTGCCTGCCTGAACTTGAAATCAACCTTGCTTTCAACAAATACACTGGGAAAGAGTAAGGAAGAAGGTGGGGGATGGGGGGTTGGGTCTGAGGGTGGGGATAGGAATAGGCACTCATGCAAAATATGGCCTTTGCATTTTTTTAAGGTCATTTAAAAACACAGACTTGTCTGCTGTGTCAAGTGCCAGATGTACAAGATAAACTGTCCAAGGGTTATTTAATTTAAACAGTAAATGTTTCCCAAGCCTTCAAACTTGTGGAAGGGAGAGAATATATTGTACTTGTCCAGTTTCCATCCGCCTTTTTTAGTTTCCTTGTCCCATTATGAACATGATTTCCTCCCCCACATTCTTTTCCTTTAAACAGACCTGATAAGTTTAACTATGTTAGTACAGCAAGAAGAAAAATGAAATCTTTCATTGGAAAAGATCATTCTGTCCCACTTTTAAATTTTATCAGCCCTTGGAATTTGAGGGTCATGAATTTTAAAGGCTAGAGCAAAGTTCTAAGAGATTCATTCAGATTTCAGATATGTAAATGAATCGGGCAATTTGCTAAATTGATGAACTTAAATGTCAAAAGACAGACTTTTTTTTTTTTTTTTTTTTTTTTGCACATGTACTTTAGGTTTTAATACTTCCTACACTGAAAACATGGTAAAAGGGCACCTGGCCTATTTAAATGGCACAGGCTTAGTTTTTCTTTATTTTCTATTATGGCTTTTAGGATATAAAACATAGCTTACCTTAACTTTTTTACCAAGACGATCCTTCCATTTCTCAGCTATTGAACCTTCCACCAAGAGCAACCTATATTTTGTAAAGAAGCAATATATAACAATACAGGTGTATATAAATATATTTGTCTTTATGAAATACATGTGTATTCATATCTAACATATATTTTTAACATTGTATTCAATATAAATTATAATGGAGTAATAGAAAAGAAAGCATCAATTTTACATTCCATGATTCTCTTGAAAAATTATAGAGGGAAATCTAACATTGAACTCTTCAAGGAAAACCAGAATTGCTATGATATTGAACAGGGTATAGAGTAGAGGGTGGTCAGGAAACAAAATGTATTATTTCAAGTAATAAGCAACAAGTACCTAGAACGTTCTTCATCTTCATAGCCCATGATGAGATATTCCTCATTAACATTAAGTGGAGGACATAAGCAACCCGAATTCGTGTAAAGATTAATTGTATCTCTTGGGATGTTCACTAAAGAAGATTTCAGAATTTCCTTTACTTCCACTACTGCAGTGACGTCATGGCATTTAGTCTTTACTTCCTTCACTTTTGCCCGAATAACTGAGGAGAAAAAAAGTATTTTGAAATCCAAATAATGTAATACACATTCAAATCAGGTCCTTATTTGCTGATTTCTGTGGATTTGAATTCTCTTCCTTGCAACCGTCCATTGAGCCATACTAAAGTCAATGAGAAGAGATACAGACTAAATTGCACTAAACTTGAAAGTCACTTCCAAAAAACATGATGTGAGTTGTAGTGTTTCCCTGTAATCCTTGCTACTAGTGAGGTTGAGGCTGGGGATTTCTTAAACCTGGGAGTTTGAACTGCAGAGGGCTAAGCAATTAAATGTCCATAATAGCAAACCAACCTGGACTGGAAAACTGTTCAAGCCAATCAGAGTGGGAACAGCTCATTAGCAATCTTTGCATTTCTAGCATGCATAAAATAGGAAGTCCCAGCCTTAAAACCAAACAAAACATGGTACTTAGTTGGTACTTGCCTTTTTGGCTTTGGTACTCACAGAATTTAAGAATTGGAAGGAACCCTAGGGCAGCCATCTAGTCCAACCCATATGTAAAAAGAATCCCATCTCATTATATACCATATATTACATTTTCTTATAGTTAATTTTGTGCTTTCAAAGCAGCCAACTGCCAAAAAACTTCTGATAACATCATTATACCCTTATTAATATTATAAGGATATAAATACCTAGATAGAAAGATAGAGCCAGCTATGTCAGTATATATTATAGAATGCCATTATACCCAAAGAATCAAAATTGCAGGTGAACAAAAGAGAAAGATATATGAGGGGTAAAATTAGACTGCAGCCTCTAATATAAAGTATGATTTACATATAAGATGTAGCATGAAAGAAATCACAAGTGGCATATATGATCTAAGGGGAAAGTAGGAAAGTCATGGGAAAGGCAGAACAGTACCACCGAAAGTGTATAGATTTTAGAGTCAGTGGTTCTGGGTTCATATTACAGCTCTTCTTTTTACTACTTTACTTAGCTACAAAAAAAAATATTATTGGATAGGATGATCTCTAGGATCCCTTCTTGTTCTAAAACTTGATCCTATGTGAAAGAGTAAAATAGCCCTATAAACAATCCCTGTGCTCAAAACTGGTATCCACACAATATTAAGAGAAGCAGAAGATCCCTACCGTAACCCCAACACACATACACATAGCATATTGTATAGACTTCCTCTCAAATAATGGAAAGATATTGCCAAGAATGACACAAGATGAGAAGACATGATTGGTTGTCATCTGTACCATTGGAAAGAGTACATATGTTCATGATATAGATGCATATAATAACAAACATTTAGGTAGAACTTTCAAATTTGCAACATACCTTATCTTATTTGATCATCATAAAAATCCCGTAAAATAAAATCTATAAAAATTATCTCCATTTTCTACTGTCTATGTGCTCCTCCAAACTATTGCTCACCATTTCCTAAATTCATCTCATTCCCTCCTACCTCTGGCTTTTTTTTTTCTTATCAGAATATGTACAAGGTACATAGAGTAGATGCTACACAAATAACTATGCACTTGTTTTAGTTCTCCTATTCAACTGTAAGCCCTTTGGGGAGCAAGTACATTATTTTCTTTATAGTCACCAAAGTTGTTAGCACAGTCACCACATGCCCTTAAATAACTTGATAGAACTTTTTTGAATTGAGTTAAATGAACACACTGATGCTTCATTGTTCCCAACCCTAATCCACTTCCTGTTTATATGTGCTATAAATGGCCTGACTAATCTAGTCGCAGATAAAATACTATGACATAATTTTCTCCAAAAACTTTTATTCAAAAACGTGTGTGTAAACTCTATTGCTTCCTATAAGGGTTTATAGATAGATATACATTTTACGCATATATCATTAATCCAATGTATATAAAGTTGTAATGGATGGAGTGAAGAGATTTCGAGTCAGAAAAAACAAGATTCAAATCCTACTTTTTGACACATATTAGCATAGGAGTATGTGCAAGACTCAGCCTCACAACCTTCTAGACATTTACTAAAATACAGACATATTCCATCAGACAAAAATCAGAGACTTTAAAAATGATAACATTTATAGCACATTTTAATGTTTACAAAGTGCTTTACAAATATTAACTTATTTGATCCTCATAGCAATCCTTATAGAAGTAGATGCTATTATTATTCCTATTTTATACATGAGGAAATTGAGGGAGACTGTATTGTGACTTGTCCAGCATATAGTATCCTAGGTTGAATGGAAATCATATCTTTCTGACTCCAGGTCTAGTTTTCTATCCACTGTACTACTTAGCTCTGTTCTTATATATAAAGATATACTATTTAAATTCACATCATTTGTTTTGATTTCCCTATTGTATTTATCAAAATACTTTCTTAGTGATAGTAGGGTAGTCTCTTTAGCATTAGAAATGTGGCTTGACTAATTTCTGTATCATCATCATCTATATTTGGCTCACCAACTCTTCAAATAAATGTGCCTTCACTGCCCATCTATCTCCTCCTTTCCAACTTTGTTTCATTATATACTTTCTTATGTTTTCTCCCTAAATTAGCCTTCAAACTCTTGCTGGGAGGGAGGGCATATCTCATGTGACTAGATCTGCTGTCCTTTATTTTTAAAAACTTTTTATGATAAACTTAATCACCAACAAACAAACATTCCAAAAAAAAAAAATCGCCATATATGCTTATGTCCCCTTTGAACTTTTTTGGGTTTTCTTATATATTTTTCTTGATGTTCCCTTTTTGCTCCTTAATTGTTTACATCTTAATTCATACCTCTTGTCAACAAAATAATTTGTCATCTGTTGTAACAAAAAAGTACAGTTAAGCAAAACAAATCAACATGCTATGCCTGAAATAATAATTGCACTTAAACACAATCTATCTTTCTATCAAGGAGGTATAGTATTGGTCACTAATTTGATTAGAATTCTAAAGCCTTTCATAGCTGTTTTCTTTTTATCAGTGTGATGACAATATAATTTTTTCTGTGTTCTGCTCCATTCACTTTGCATCTGTTCATATAAATTTTCCCAAATTTCTCTAAATTGGTCAGTTTTGTAATTTTTATAATGTACTAATGTTACATTATAATCATATTTCATGACTTATTTAGCCATTCTCCAACTGATGGGTGCTTATTTTGTGTCTAGTTTTTTGCTATAAGAACAATAACAAAAATTATTTTCCTTTCTACCTATTGAATGGCTTCTATTTCAGGCATTTTTATACTGCTTTCTCTAATTTTATATATTGAATTTTATGTAATTAACATAGTATTAATGCTGTTAATTTCTGTCCCTCCTGAAAGGGACATCATTCCTCAAATTGCCTCAAAAGTGCAGTCATATATATATATGTATATATATACATATATATATATATCAAAAAATAAACAATCACAAGTTATAAATAAGATCACAAAGGACAAAACAATTTTGACTATAAGAAAGCAAAAAGCTTTTGTGCAAACAAAAATAAACTACAATAAAAGGAATCAACAAGTAGGGAGAAATTTTTGTATCAACTATAAGACATGTAGGATAAGCCCAAGAGTTATTCCTAGGCAGCTGGGTTCTCATTATGTGGAGAATGGCAAAACAATAATAATATATTCGTGTTATGAAATATTGTTACACCTTAAGAAAGATTCAGAGAAACTTGAGAAAACATAAATATATACTGAACAAAAAGCAACAGAACTATATGTATATATTATTTCATATTTCATATGTATATTTATTCATAATATATAACATATTCCTAAATATATCTATATGTATACATAAAATATGCATAATTATGCATAAATTATATAATATATAAGCATATATGAGTAATTTTATTTGCATAGTGATCACAATATAAAATAAAATACAATAAAGAAAGTAAAACAATACAAACCTATCAAAACTCAGATCAATGCAATCAGTTTTTTCTCCATCTTTTTTGGTAGATAAATGGTAGTATATTGAAAGTGTAGAATGAGGCTTGCTATGCCAGACATGACCACACATATATTGTATAATTTTTTTCTTAACTGTCACTTCTTTGTTACAAGGCAGGGTTCTATGAGGAATGGGCCTTGGGGGAAAATAACAATGTGAATGAAGCTGCAACAAAACATTTTATTATGTAATAAACTAGAAACTGCCCTACTGTTCTTACTGTCCAATTAGGGAATTGAAGAAGAGGGGAAATGGAAGAAAAGAAATTTGGACCTGAAAAAAATGAAATATTTTGAAAAATAAATATTTTGGAGTGTGCAAGATACAGTGGAAAAATTCTGATCTTTAAGTGAGAACTATCCATGAGAACTGGTTTTGACTCTTACTATGTGATCTTGGCCCTTTAGCCCATTCACTAATTATCCTTGAGCTTCATTTTTCTCATCTGTAAAATGGGAATGATTCTTATACTACCTACTTCAAAATTGTTTTTCTTTTTGGTAGGAAAAATGAATGGTTAATCTTATAGCAGTATAAAATGCCCTGAATGAAATCCTGTGATTTTTTTTAAAGGTCTGATTTTTCTTCATTCTATTTTCCTACATTACACAGCAACAAGTTTAAATAGTCAAAGTTCTTGTGGGATTTTTGTCAAAAGTGAAACTGTTCAAATCTTCTGAGAGACTCTTCTTTTTTCTGAAACTACTACTCAATTTCTAGATAAGAGGTTTCAAATAAACATTTGTGTTTTTGGATGGTTGGATAAACTGTTCCTTTCAACCTTTCAAGGTTCATTCATTACTGAGAAAGACAGAGTCAAACAACATATCCGTAATGAAAAGTGATTGAGTTACTCCGCTGAAGAAACCATCAAAAGAAACAATTTCTTCAACCTGGATCCACCTTTTCAACTAAAGCAGATCACAGGGTCTCTAATACTCAGTGATTTGTTTTTGTGGGAAAACCTATTGTGTAATTAAAGAAGAAAATGAGATTAGGAGATCCGAGTTCATATCCCCACTAACATTTACTAGCTATGTGATATTCTAAACAAAGCAAACTCTCTCAATCTAATTTTCCTAAATGACTCCAAACATGTGCAGAAAATTTGTAGAACTTAAAAGTACATTAGAAATATAGATTGCTATCATTTTGGGTTTTTTGTGGTCAACATAAATAATTGCCAGACTTCTGGTAATGCATGCCCTCAAACAGAGGAAATGGTCCACCTAAGATTAACCTAATACTGGTAAAATACTGGGTGATTGAGGTGGGAATCTAAAATTATCAAGAAGCTAAGTGTTAGGTTGAATCTAATAAGATAAAATTGAATGGTTATGAAAGTAAAGGGAGACATCATGGCATAATGGACAGAGAACTGAACTCAAGCCCTGGAAGACCAGGGTCTGAATTGGCAAGTCATTTGACATCTCAACATGACATCTCATATTGTTCAGTTGTGTCCAACTTTTCATGACCATTTGGGCTTTTTTGGGAAGGTTAGCTATTTCCTTCTCCAGCTTATTTTACAAAGAAAAAAATGAGTCAAACTGGGTTAAGTGATTTGTCCAGGATCACACAGCTAGTAAAGTGTCTGAGGACAGATTTGAACTCAGGAAGACGTTTTCCTGACTCCAGTTTCTGCCCTCTATGAACTTTGATGCCATATAGCTGTGCTCTCGGTGCTCTAAGCAACTCAAAGTATAAGTTGCAAAGACCTGCATTGAGTAAGGGAGCTTTCTTCATCAGGAAGTTCTTTATACTAATGAAACTACAATTCTAGCCCTTATCTCAATCAATGTCATACTCTGATTCAGAAAACTTGCTACAAAAACAGAAGGGAGAATGGTTAAAATGGTTAAAAGATCTAAAGGTTTTAGTGTACTGCAAGTTTAATGTGCTACTGTGAGAAAAAAACAAAAAAAACAACCTAGTACAATCTAATACAACGAGAAACAGGATCCAGAAAAAAAAAGTGAGTTCCACTATACTTGCAATTGTGAAAATATATAAAGTACTATGCTCAGTTCTCAGCATTTTATTTTGAAAAATATAGATTATCCTGAGATAATACTGAGAACAGCCAGCATGAGGAGGGGTATCTAATTCTTGAAATGTCAGGATCCACTAAAGGAATTAAGAAAGTTTAATCTGAACAAGAGATAACATGGCCATGTTCAGGAGGGATTAAATTTGTTCTCCATGGTCCCAGCAAAAACAACTGGGAATAATGGATGGAAGGTATTACAATGAAGATTTATGTTCAATATAAGGAAAAACCACATAACTTCATTAACAGAGCTTCCCATATTAGCCCATTTTTCTAATAACATTATCAGGAAGTACAAACAAAATTAGTATATCAATGCACTTATATCCTTTTTCTACCTAAAATAAGGCACTAGAGTTTCTCAGTAAAACATCTTAGTACAGAATAAATTTGATTCAATTAACTAATTGATAATGTGTAATTATTTAATTTGCTGCCTCTTTAACAGTAACAGTTCCCTAAGGAGATATCAACTGGTACTTCATGAACCTCATTTGTGAGAAAAAAGTAAAAGAAGAAAAGGAGAACAAGGAGAAGGAAGAGGAAATGCAGGAAAGAGAGGAGGAGGAAAAAGAGGAGGAGGAAGAGGAGAACAAGAACAAGAAGAACAGGAACAGGAACAAGAACAGAAACAAGAAGAACAAGAACAGCAGCAAGAATAAGAACAAAAAAAAAAGAACAAGAATAGGAACAAGAAGAACAAGAACAAGGGCAAGAAGAACAAGAAGAACAAGAAGAACAAGAAGAACAAGAAGAACAAGAAGAAGACGACAAGGATGACTATAGGATTAAGTTCTGACATTCTACCAACTACCTCTTTATTAGGATCTACCCAAGGTGAGAAGCATTGTAGTATAGTGGTTAAAGGATTAGTCTTAGAATAAAGAAGATCTCAGTTCAAGTCAGGACATAGAAACATAATTAGCGTGTGTGTGTGTGTGTGTGTGTGTGTAATATGTGTGTGCATGTGCCATTGTGTCAGTCATTGGTATTACCAAGATGAAAAAGATACTATATTTTCATTTCATATATATTATATAAAATAATAATAACTCATAAGTTTCATTTCTTGCCCCATTGAACAATTTTAAAATGTATTATAACTAAATAGTAAAAAAAGTCCAGGAATATTAAAATTTTAAAAAGACAGACCTTTTCAACTCTACATGGTTTTTTACAGCACATGTCAGTATTTTCTATGTGATACAACCCTGACTGGAATTAGCAAATTTAATTTTTCTTTATTTTGAGGTCTAGGGTTGTTCACCTTTGTGCAATTAGGAACAAGACATCCCCAGCTCACAATTAAATTCTTGCTTCTCACTCTCTCATAATCACACATCTTTCATAATAGAACTTATATGAAAAGTTCAGTCTGTATAAAAGCCAGTATTCAAAATAATCAATTCCTGACCTCTGAAACCCCCATGAGTCCTAAACTGTATCTGTAATTGCTCTTACCATAGTTATAATTGTTCCGAAAATAGGTCTTCTGTGTGGCTCTTACTGGCTTACATTTGCAGCGTTCTGAAAGAAAGATAACAAGTTAGTTGTAAATGAAAAAAAGTATAAATTTGTCATATCAAAATCAATTTTCTCTTTAATTTTGGCTTGTTTCTTTTTAAGGCATAAAACAAATTTGGCAGCTTTTTGCTTCTTAGGTGAATGGATTGTCTTTAGGAAATTTCTAACTTCTTTTTATGACTCCAAACTTTTCTCAAAAACACAATATTCTTATATCAGTATTCTTAGGGTAATGATGTATGGCTGAAAGTCAAGAAATGCTATAGTCTCCCCAAAATTGAAAATAAGGATCACATCAAGAGTTCATAAAGTCAGTGTCAGCAGTTTGCAACACTTTAAAAATGGGAATTATGAAGAAGTGATATGAAAATTGACACCAAAGAAATGTGTGAGCAAGAAAGATGGGCCAGGCACTGAGAAATAGAGCAGTCGATCAATGGCATAGAATAGGATATCAGGACAAGCTAGGTAATAACGTTAGCAATTTAATGTTCAATAAACCCAAAGAACCCAGCTTTTGGGATAAATACTCACTATTCGGCAAAAACTGCTGGGAAAATTGGAAACTAGTGTGGAAGAAATTAAGGCTGGACCCACACCTAACACCATATACCAAGATAAGATCTAAATGGGTTCATGATCTAGACATAAAGAGTGATATTATAACCAAATTAGAGGAACATAGGATAGTTTACCTCTCAGACCTGTGGAGATGGAATAAATTTATGTCCAAAGAAGATCTGGAACTCTTAATTGAACACCAGATAGAAAATTTTGACTATATTAAGTTAAAAAGTTTTTGTACAAACAAAACTAATGCAGACAAGATTAGGAGGGAAGCAATAAATTGGGAAATCATCTTTACATTTAATGGTTCTGATAAAGGCCTCATTTCTAAAATATATAGAGAATTCTCTCATATTTACAAGCATTCAAGCTACTCTCCAATCTATAAATGGTCAAAGGATATGAACAGATAATTTTCAGATGATGAAATTAAAACCATTTCTAGTCTACCCAAATCACTATTGATCAGAGAAAATTTTGATTATATTAAGTTAAAAAGTTTCTGTACTAACAAAACTAATGCAGGCAAGATTAGGAGGGAAGCATCAAATTGGGAAAGCATCTTTACATTTAAGAGTTCTGATAAAGGTCTCATCTCTAAGATATATAGAGAATTGTCTCACATTTATAAGAATTCAAGCCACTCTTCAATAGATAAGTGGTCAAGGGATATGAACAGACAATTTTCAGATGATGAAATTAAAACTATTTATAATCATATGAAAAGGTGCTCCAAATCACTATTGATCAGAGAAATGCAAATCAAGAGAACCCTGAGGTACCACTACACACCTGTCAGATTGGCTAAAATGACAGGAAAAGTTAATGATGAATGTTGGAGGGGATGTGGGAAGACTGGGACACTGATGCATTGTTGGTGGACCTGTGAACAGATCCAACCATTCTGGAGAGCAATTTGGAGCTATGCTCAAAAAGTTATCAAACTATGCATACCTTTGACCCAGCAGTGTTTCTATTAGGCTTATATCCCAAAGAAATCATAAAAGAAGGAAAAGGCCCCACATGTGCAAGAATGTTTGTGGCAGTTCTTTTTGTAGTGGCTAGAAATTGGAAACTGAATGGATGCCCATCAATTGGAGAGTGGCTGAATAAATTATGGTATATGAATGTTAAGGAATATTATTGCTCTGTAAGAAACAACCAGCAGGATGATTTCAGAGAGGCCTGGAGAGACTTACATGAACTGATGTTGAGTGAGATGAGCAGAGCCAGGAGATCATTGTACACAGCAACAACAATACTATATGAGGATCAGTTCTAAGGGACATGACTCTCTTCAACAATGAAATGCTTCAAACCAATTCCATTTGTTCAGTGAAGAAGGCCATATACACCCAGAGAAGGATGTGAAATGTGGACCACAACATAACATTTTCATGTTCTCTATTGATGTTTGCTTGCATTGTATTTCCTTTATTGGATTATTCTTTCTTATAGATACGATTTCTCCTGAACAAAAAAATGATGTGTGGCAATAACTATACATATATTCGATTTCTTAAGTATTCTAACATAATTAACATGTAGTGGATATCCTACCATCTAGGGGAGGGGTGGGGAGTAGGGGGGAAAAATTTGTAACAGAAAGCTTTGTAAGGGTTAATGTTTAGGAATTACCCATACATATGTTTTGCAAATAAAAAAATTAAAAAAAGATGGGCCAGACAATGGATAGATTTTCTGTTTCACTGTCATAAGAACATAAAGAAGGCCCCCAATTTGTTGGGATAGCTTCCTGGATTGAATTTATGGAAAGACATGGACAAGAATCATACTGAATGTGGATGGGTAAGGAGCTGCAGTGGTGTATTGCCTAGAGCAATGGGTTTGGAATCAGGAAGACTTATTTTCATGAGTTCAAATCCGACTTCAAATAATTACTAGCTATGTGATTCTGAGTAATTCACTTAAGCCTGCGGGCTTTAGTTCCTTATCTATAAAAGGGGCTAATATAGGAAATGGCAAACTACTCTATTATCTTTACCAAGAAACCTCCAGAATGGAGTCACAAAGAATCAAGTATGACTGAAACAATACAACATCATTGAAAACATATTATTATTATACAGGCATTTTTTATTATATATGTGTGTGTGTGATTATTACCATTTTGCAGATGAGGAAAGTGAGGCTCAAAGAGATCAAAGGACTAAATTGTGGTGATAATAATACTAATGACAATAGCTAAGATTCATATTGTGCTTGCACTATGCTAAATGTTTACAGATATCATCTCATTTTTATCTTCACAACAACCCTAGGAGATAGGCACCATCATTATCTCTATTTTATCAATGAGGAAACTGAGATAGAGGTCAAGTAACTTGCCCAGGTCCATATAGTTGGTAATCTTTTGAAGCTGCATTTGATCTCAGTCTTCCTGACTCTGGAAATGGCTTTATCCACTGCATAATTTTGCTGCCTCATACATCTATCAAGATTTGAATCAGGTCTTTTGGGAAAGAGTATATTACTTATGCCTCCTTAACACAGAAAACAAAAGTTTTGTAAATAAAGTAGATAATCCAGCCCTAAAATATTCTGTTGACTTCAGCAGAATCCCTGAATTGCAGAATCACTGAATCAACAGTACCTGAAAACATAAGTCTGATCAACCTCCATATATTTAAATCAGTCAACTCTATTCATAAAGATTTCTAACAATAAAGGTTCTCCCCACATTTAGTCTGCCCCTTTTCCATTCAGCAATACATCAAGATGGCTAAATTAAATTTTTCTTTCTGTCATGGTAATATATTCCCACTGTCCATAGAGATGAATTCTTCTATAAATATATTTCAAATTTTTAAAAACATTATTAAATCCTATTTCTGCTATTTTATATCCTCATAAAACTCTATGAAAGAGATGATATAAATAAATCATCCCCATTGGACAAATGAGGAAACAAATAGGTGAAAATAGCTTCAGGGTGAAATAGCTTGCTCACAGTCCCAAAACTAGTACATTAAGTTAGATTTAGGACTGAAAACCCAGATCTTGTCCCTTTAATAGCCCCAATTTCTTTTTTTTTTAAGTTCTTATTAATGCTTTCCATCCTTTCCCAGTTTATGTAGTTAATTTTGTTATTCTTTTCTCAATCCTCTCCAATTTCTTCAACTTCTTCCTAAAATACTGATACTCTAATAAGGACATGACTAAGTACTGTGAGTAGGTGTTTCTTATTTCAGGCAGAATCACTCATTATATAAGACCTTCCATCTATATATTGCTAATGTCAATCTGTCTCTAAATCTGAGATTGATATGAGAATCAGAAAAGTGAAGTAAATTACTCATGATCACACAGCTCTCTAGTTCCAGAGAGAGGCTTTAACCCAGGCCTTACTATCCAATACTCCATCTTCTATACTGCTGTTTCTCTTCACTGTGTCACTAGCAATTTTTTTAAAAGATCCTTAAAAATCCTAAATAATTATTAGGTTTTTGTGACTGCTTCAGAAATTGTAGCTAGGGAAGAAGCTGGTGAAATTATGTTCTTTTCCTTTGTGGATGTAGGAAGAGAAGAATTCTAGTGAAGAAAACTAGATGAAGATGAGAAGGGAGCAGAAGACTTGTTCTCTGGGGCCCACAGAAGAAAATAAATAGGGTGACTGAGGAAGTAACTGGGACCAAGAAATGTTTCTGGAACAGTTACAGAGGAGGAAGATTTTCTAATCCCCAATAGCCCCTTCCTTAGAGATTCCATGTGATTTCCTCACTCCAGGGTCTCCCACCAGCCCTAATTATTCTTGCCCCTCCCTTCCCCTTGCCATATTTTTCTAGTCCTATCCCATTTCTAGATCTTTTACCTAGGATTATTATACCAAATTCACACCAGAGAAAACTGTCCATATAACAACACACCAGTAAGAATGATTTCTCCAATGAGAAAATACCATAACATCCCCCCTTCCTATTTCTCTCCTTCCCCCTCTCCCTCCTTTCTACTTCCTCCTCGCCTTCCCTCTCCCTCTCTTTCCCTCTTTCTTCTTCCTTCTCCTTCTCTCTCTCCCTCCCCAAGACAGACAGACAGACACACACACACACACACACACCACTGCCCAAATCCTTGCTAATTTACAGTTGTATTTATACCCCAACACAAGAGCCCCAACAGTTTCCTAGAGCTTATGAGAGAGGAATAGATGTGTGCAACTTAAATGTTCATCTGAATGCATTTTCCCATAAAACACTGTTATACACAGTGACTCATTCCTATAGTTCCATTAATGTGGTATTATCCTTTTAGATAGAGTATGGATTTAAAACCAAACAAGGAATCTGATGTAGGGGGAAAGTGAAAGCCAGGAAACAAAATCAAAATTTTCGTAGTTGAAAGTGATGTCAGCATACATCTACTCCAAACCTTTCCAGAACAAAAGGACTCCTCCCAATCACATCCTAAACAAATGGTCACTCAGCCTCTACATAAAATATCTTTAATAAGGGGGAAATCAATTACCACCAGGGGCAACCTATTTCACCTATAGAGAACTATTATGTTGTTTTCCCTTATATCAAGTTTAAATGTGTCTCTCCTTTTTATTGTCAACAATTCCTTATTCTTCCTTTTAGAGCCAAAGAAAACAAGGGATAATATCTTTTCTACCTGACAACCTGTTAAGTACTTGAATACTGTTTACTATATGTCACTGTGTCTTCTCTTCTCCAAGCTAAACATTCTCAGCTGGTTGCCTTCCTCTGAATGCTCATTAGCTTAAAAATGACCTTACCAATATTCTAGGTCTAGAACTTATCACAGTACTTCAGATGTGTGCTGACTAGGGGAGACAGTTTTGAATCCTGGCTCCAACATCGAAATAATATTTGAAAATAGGCAAGCTATTTAGTTTATTGAAGCTACAACATTTCCTCAACTTTAATTCTTTAAATCATTTAATAATGATAACTTCACTGCCTACCTCAAAATATTGTTCTGAGGAAAGCTATTTGTAAACTATTTTTCCCCCTCAAAAGATTATCATTAGTTGATTTTGAGGACTTTCTCCATTCACAAAAAACAAAACAAAAGAAAACAAACCAAAAAAAGTGATCAAGTCTCACTTGAAAGTGGCGATTCATATTAACATGCCAGTGTCCTTCCTACCATGCCTCCCCTTTTTTTGGCCCTGCTTAAGTATTTGCTTGACTAAGTAAATTTCTGAGCTGGATATATTTTTAGTATTTTCTAAAATCATAAATCTTCATTTGTGTATATAATTCTATTCTGAAGGATGGGAGAGCATCATTTTTAGTTCCTACCCTCTTTCTCAAGCTTTGGGGACAAAAAGTAAATTGGACAGAGTAGTAATCTGCTGTAAGACTTCCTTGAGGCACCCTGGATGCTTTGCAATGGTGATCCAAATGGACAGGTCTCTTCACTTTTCCAGCAAGAGATTCTCAAGTCTCAGGTATGCTAGGAATCTCTACACAAGTTAGTAGGACCAAGGACCATTTTGACTTAAAGGGACTCAAAGTCTATTTTTGGATAAAAATTTGCACAGTCCCTAACTTTAAGTTAACTTATATATAAACGAAATCATATAAATGAAAACTAAGAATTTCCAATCTTTTCTTCCAGCAATGGCAGAGCTTTGAATTCATGAATTCTTTTCTTCTCTCATTAAAGCACCATTCTACCAAGATAACCCCAGAAACAGTAGACATGGCTGCAGAAACACCAATAATGGAGGCACTGCCAGGACTTTATATCTAATAGCCATGAAGCATAATAATAACAAATTTAATAGGTCTCTTTAATAGGTTAGGGCAGCTAAGAGAACATAGCAGGGACCTGGAGTCAGGAAATCTAATTTAAAAATGACCTCAGTACTTACCAGCTGTATGACTCTGGTCACTTAACATGTTTATTTCACTTTCCTCATTTGTAAAACAAGGATACTAATAGCATCCACTACAGAATTGTTGTGAGGAGGAATGAGATTGCACAGTGTCCAGCACATAGTAAACACCATAGAAAAGTTAGTTATAATTGTAATTATTATTTACTACACATTTGATTATTAAATAATTACTTAATCATTACTGTTATTAATAGATTTATAGAGTGCTTTCTGAATAACAAGCAGAAAAGTTGAGAATTTATCATCTTTATTCAGAGGAAACTGAAAAGGCAATCAATCCACTGACTTGTGACACCAAGTGAAAACTGAGAGTCAAGCCCAGGATTCTTATCTTTAAATCCAAGATTCTTTTCATTATACCACACAAAATTCCATAATTCATGCAATTCCACATATGTCACATTAACTTTTCTATAAATTTTACTTATTTCAACACATAACTGTTTATAGGCTTAGTCTTTCTCAATCATCTAGCTTGATCATCCACACAAAACTCAAGAGAACATTGTTGCCTATCGCATACAGTAGCTCATGTGCTGCCTTTCCAAAGAACCATTAAAGAAAACACTTATGATATTATAGGATCAGATTTAGTGGACACATCTGAGCAGCAGTTTTCTTGTTTGTGTTGTGGTTGCAGATACACTCCTGGGGAAATACTTTTGATGAATATATTTTGAAATAGAATTTTAAATGCATTTTATAAGTTCATATATAGATTTCCATTTAGTCCCATAATGTGTGTATATATATATTTAATTCTCATATACATTTGCCTTCATTTAATGCTGCTACAACTATTTGTTATTTTTCCCCTTTAAAACATCTTTATAATAACTGGCATTTATATAGCTCTTTAAGTTTACAAAATCCTTTATTTTTTATTTTAATAGTATTTTATTTTTCCAAATACATGCAAAAAATAGTTTTGAACATTCACCTTTGCAAACTCTATGTTCCAAATTTTTCTTCCTTTCTCTTCCTCCTTCTGCCTCCGCAAGGCAGCAAATATGTTTAGAAGAATGTTTAGAAGAACTTATATTAGATTGCTCAACTAATATAGGTTCTTCTAAACATTCTTCTAAACATTTTTCCATATTTGTAATGCTGTGCAAGAAAAATCAAATAAAAAGGAAAAAAACACAAGAGAAAAACAAGCAAACACCCATAAAAAGGGTGAAAATACTATGCACAAAGCTCTTTATGTTATCTTCTTGGATTCTCCTAATAACCTTCAGGGATTAGAGTTGCTATATTGTTCCTGTTTTACAGGTGAGGAATCTGATGTTGAAAAAAGTTAAATGACTTGTCCAATGTCACATAGCTGGTAAAGGTATGAAGCAAGACTCAAAATGGGTATTACTGACTCCAAATGCCATGCTTTAACCACTATACACCTAGTTGTCTTTTTGGTATGATACTGAAAAGAAAATGAAAAAAAAAAAAGATAGCTTTAAAATTTGAAGAATGATTTTTCTTAAATCACCTTAGGAACCAAAAAAGATAGGTTGTATTCTGATTAAAAATAGTTAATTACCCACTGCTGGATAAAATTCAAAATTTAATTCTGATAAGCAGTGAACAATACATCACTGAATTTAAACTTATTATTTGCATTTATTGCTGAAGGGAATTGGGAAATAGACTAATAGCTCCCCATTACCTTTAGGGTCAAATATAAAACTTCTATTGGGCACTTAAATTCCTTTATACTTGACCCCCAAAGATCTCTGTAGCCTTATTATGCCTTGCTCCCTTTTATACATGGTACAATCTACCCAAACTGAGCTCACGCATGCAACATTCCAGTTTCTCTTTTTATGCCTTTGCACAAACTGTCTCATGCCTAGAATGCATTCCCTCCTCACCTTTACCAAGTTTCCTTAAAATCTCAGCTTAGGCACCATCTTCTACATGAAACTTTCTTGATTCCTCTTCCCCCTAGGCAGGCAGTGCCTTTGCCTCTCAAGAAAAATGATCTTGTATTTATTTTGTATATGCTTACATAAGCACATTCTCTCTCTAACTGAATGTAAGCTCTTTGTGGACAGCACAAGTTTAATTTCTGTTTCTTTATCCCCAGTGTAATAGTACAATGCTTAGTATATGGTGAATATAAGTGAGTGCTCATTGATTGATTAATCTTTGGGGCTAGGGAGAATGGAAGGAAGGATGGGAGACATTTTATACTAGATTCAGAGAAGAAACTAATAAAAGCAACTGTAATAATAGCAAATATATATATTATAGCAAATATATATATATAACTTTAAGGTTTGCAGCATGTTTTACAACTATCATTTTATCTTGTACAACAACCATGAGAGGTAAGTGCTATTATATTTCCATTTTATAGATGAGGAAACTGAGGCAGATGGAGATTAAGTGATTTACCCAGGATCACACAGTTGGTAAGTGTTTAAGACTGGATTTGAACTTGGGTTGTTGGTTTTTGTTTTTTTTTTGACTCCAGATCTAGCATGCTATCCACTGCCCCATCTAGCTGAATCTGTTGGCACAATTACCTTCTTCTATTCACTGATATAGCTCTAAGGTTGGAACAGTGGATGGACAGATATGAGGTTCTTGTTAAGTTTGCCAGTACATGTCAACAGTTGTCAGCATGTATAGGTGCTGGGGGGAAAAGTTCTAGCAACAAACATTCCCGCCATTCCCTACAGATGTTTAAAAACAAAACATTCCTAAATCCAACAAATATTTAGTGAGTAATGGTCGAAAAAAAACTTTCCAAATGCCAAAAAAAAAAAAAAGCTTCAGTGCTGCAATAAGCTTCAATTTGCTTTATACACAATGCTTCAAACATTATTTAATACATTTGAGACTAGGCTATTGTATCTTTTATAGAAGAGCCTCCTTGCCCAGATCTCATAGCTAAGAATTGGGCAGATGTTCAATTGTTAAAAATCACAAACATTATTAAAATATAAAACAAAGCACAATCACCCTAGAAAGCATCTCATTGCACCTCAAGATTTCTAGAGAAAAGGACCCTGGAGAAAGTTCCATTCCAATAAAACCGTGAAAACATGTTTTTCTACTTCAATGCAAAAAAGGGGAAAGGAAGTACAGCAGAGAGAAGGTAGAGAGGAAGGAAGCCAAGGCAGCCAAAAGAAAAGTGTTTTATATTCCTTTGGAGGCAAATAAAATGAACAAGTTTTTGTTAACCAGTAAATATTATTTTTTCTAACCATCATAAATTCAACTTCTATTCATACATTTGCAAGAAACATGTTAAAACGTGGAAACCTCATGGGGGATAACACTCTTACTAAAAATTCCAAGTTGTAGAAAGAAGCATCTGTTATTGACAGGCAGCTGTTCCAAATAAAGCAAAAGCAACTTCACTGTCTCAACAATATTTGCTCATGATTGATGCTGAGCGCAGTTTTCTCAAAAAGGACACCGAGTACTGATTTCCTCCATATGTTTTAAAAATATATGTCTAATTGATTTGTATGGATGAAGGATCTTAAAGACCACAAATAACTATGTGTAACATCTAAGCTTACTGGATTCTGCAGAAGACACTCCTTTATATCACTTTTAATAAGTAAGGCTTCTGTATTCCTTTTGGAAAAAAATGTAAAGTTGTCTTCTGCTAAGTACCTTCTTTCATAGATGATTTATTTTAGCCTAAAGATACTGTAAATTTTAAATGAAAAAAAAAGATTGTATTTGTGAATGAAGATAATGCTCCTAAAGAAATGATTAAGGTTTTCTTTGAATTTCAAAACAATCCTCCAGCACTTCTATATGGAAGTATATGAGACTTGTAATTTTGTGATTATTTAAAAATAATGTATCATAATTTTAATAATAATTAAAGGAAGTATCTTGGGGTTAGCATTCCTTTAGGAATTTGTGAATGTTCTGAGTACAAAAAGCTTTATGAATAAATATTCTGGCTTTCTTCAAGTGGTTTTTGATAGTCATGCAAGTAACTTTATAATCTTTATGCTTTTAAAATTATTTATTAAAATTCAATCCTATTTCATTTTCAATGTCAAATTCTTTCCCTGCCCCACTCTCTGAGAAGACAAGAACAAAACTCATTACAAACATGTAACAAATTTTCTCATTAACTATATCCAAAAAGAAAAAAAAGGAAGGAAAGAAGGGATAGGGAAAAAAAAGACAAGATGCTTAAGTTTGCATTATTAGTCCCTCACTTCTCTATCAAAATAAATAATATATTTTGTCATGATTTCTTTGGAACTAAGATTGATCATTGTGTTGATACTAAGTCTCTCAATGTTGATTATCTTTATTATATTACTGTAATTTTATACATTGTTCTTCTTATTTAGCTTTACATGAGTTCATAAAAATCTTTCCAAGTTTTTTTTAAACCATCCCTTTAATCATTTTTTTACAATGCAACAGTATTCCATCACATTCATATACCATGACTTGTTTAGTCATTCCCCATTGATGAGCATCCCCTCAGTTTCTGATTCTTTACCACACAAAAAGAACTGGTATAAATATATTTGTATATTTCGGTCCTTTTCTTTTCTCTGATCTCTTTGAGGTATAGACTTAATAACACTACTGCAGGATCAAAGAGTAAGCGCAGTTTAAAAGTTTTTTTTGAGACATAAAATCCAAATTCCTCCCAGAATAGTTGAACTAGCTCACCACTCCAGGAAGAGTGAATTAGTGTTCCTGTTTTTCCACAGCAACTCCAGCATTTGTTCTTTACCTTTTTTTTTTTGTCATCTTAACTAATCTGATAGATGTGAGATAGTACCTCAGAGTTGTTTGAATTTATTTCTCTAATTATTGGTCATTTAGATAACTTTTTTGAGCAGCTAAGTGGTACAGTGGAAAGAGAGTAGGGCATGAAGTCAGGAAGAGATGAGTTTGAAGCTAGTCTCAAAAACTTACTAGTGTGATCCTGGGCATGTCATTATTTGCCTTGGGTTCCTCATCTGTAAAATGAGCTGAAGAAGGAAATGGCAAACCACTCCAGCATCTCTGTCAAGAAAATACTAATTGGGGTTACAGATTCAGGCACAATTGGAACTATGACTAAACAACAACAGAGAATTTTCCATATGGCTATTGATAGCTTGGATTTCTTCCTCTGAAAACTGCCTTTGTGCTAGATTATTTCCTTTTTCTTTGCTTTGCTTTTTCTTTTTTAAGCCAATTGTCAATTCAGGAATGACTCTTTTTGTAAATTTGACCTAGTTTCTCTATATCCTAGAAATGAGGCTAATTAAAGAAATTTGATGCAAAGATTTTTTTTTCCATTATTTCTTTTTTTTTCTAATTTTAGTTGCATTTGGGGGCAAAAGAACTTTTTAAATTTTGGTAATCAAAATTTTCCATTTTTTCTTCTGTGAATCTCCTTTCCCCTCTCTTCTCTCTGTCTGTCTCTCTCACACACACCACACACAGCACATGACACACAACACGAACTCTTCTATTTTTTAAGCTCTACTCATTTGCTTGTGATGTAACCTTTTAAATTTAAATTGCATACTCATTTGTAGCTTATCTTGGTATGATGTGTTAGCAATTGGTTAATATCTCATTTCTACCAGATAAGTTTCCCCAACAATTTTGTGGAATGATGAGTTCTAATTTCAGGGATTTATGACTTTATCAAATGCTGGGTTACTTGTTCATTGTCTTCTGAATATCACGTATCTAATCTATTCCACTGACTTAGCTAGTACCAAATTGTTTTGATGATTTCAACTTTGTAACATAGTTTGAGATCTGGTACTATTAGGAATCTTTTCTTCCCCTTTTTAAAAAATAATTTTTTTAATATTCTTGAGCTTTTGTTCCTCTAGACAAATTCTGTTATTTTTTTTCTATTTCTACAAATGATTTCTTTGGTAGTTTGGTATGGCACTGAATTAATAAATTGATTTTGGATATAATGCCATTTTCATTATACTGACTTTGCTAACCCAGGAGCATTAATATTTTTCTAATTGTTTAAATCTATCATTAATTGTGTGGAATGTTTTAAAATTGTGTTTATATAGTTCCTGTGTGTGTGTCTTGGCAAATAGAATTTCTCTTTCTATTTCTACCTGCTGGATTCTGCTGATAATGTTAAAAAATGCTGATGATTTATATAGATTTATTTTTATTTTGCAATTTTGCTCAAGTTGTTAAATTGTTTCAATAAGTTTTTTAGTTGATTCTCTAGGATCTATTAGTACACCATCATACCATCTTCAAAAAGTGGGTTTTAGTTCCTCTTTGCCTTTTCTTTTTTTTTTTTAATTAAAGCTTTTTATTTGCATATGTATGGGTAGTTCTTCAATATTGACCCTTACAAAGCTTTCCTTTACAAATTTTCCCCCCTATTCCCCTCTCCTCCCCTAGATGGCAGGAAGCCCACTACATGTTAATTATATTAAAATATTTGACAAGCTGAATATATGTATACATGTTTCCATACTTATCTTGCTGTGCAAGAGCAATCGTATCTACAAGAACAAAAAAATCTGAAAAAGGAAACCCAATGCAAGCAAACATCGATAGAAAGATCTCTTTGCCTTTTCTTATTTTATTTTATTTTATTTTGCTTTTTGCTGAGGCAATTGGGGTTAAGTGACTTGCCCAGGGTCACACATCTAGGAAGTATCTGAGATCACATTTGATCTCAGGTCCTCCTGACTTCAGGGCTGGTGCTCTAACCACTGTGCCACCTAGCTGCCCCCCTTTTCTTATTTTTTAAATTTCTTTTTGCTATAGCTAGCATTTCTAGTACAATATTGAATAGTAATGGAGATGATAGACATCCTTGCTTTACTCTTGATCTTTTTGGAAAAGCTTCTAGCTTATTTCAATCATGGATAAAAATTGCTTTTGGTTTTAGATACTTTTTTTTAAGGAAAGTTTCATTTATTCCTATGTTTTTAGTACTTTTTTTTTCTTTTTATCATTAATGAGTACTGTATTTTGTCAGCAGTCTTTTCTATGTCTATTGATATAATCAGATATTTTTTTCTATTTTTGTTATTAATATGGTTAATTATGCTTATAATTTTCCTAATATTTAAAAAACCCTACTTCCCTGATATAAATCCAGACTAGTCATAGTGTTTGATCTTTGATATATTTCTGTAGTCTCCTTACTAATGTTTTATTTTAAATTTTTACATCAATATTCATCAGGGAATTTAGTCTGTAGTTTTCTTTTTATGTTTTGACTTTGTGGCTTAGATATCAAGACAGATTTGTGTCACAAAAGGAATTTTATAGGATCCTTCCTTCATCTATTTTTTTTCCAAATAGTTTACATAGTATTGAATTTTTTCTTTAAATGTTTTCTAGAATTCACTTGTAAATTCATCTGATCCTGGGGTTATTTTTTTTTCTTTTAGGAATTTGTTTATTGCTTATTCAATTTCTTTTCTAAGATGGAATTACTTAAGTGTTCTTTTTTATGTTCTATTAATTTTGGTAATTTATGTTTTTTATAAATATCCATACATTTAAATTGTCTAGTTTATAAGCATGTAGGTAGATGAAATAGCACTTAATCATTGTTTTTATTTCATTAGTGGCAAATTCAGCTTTTTTCATTTTTTAATATGAGTAATTTGTTTTTTCTCTTTCCTAGTCAAATTAGCTAATGACTTATATGTTTTATTTTTTAACTCCCAGGTTTATTTACAAATTCAATTATTTTTTTTATTTTCAATCTTGTTTATCTCCTTTGATTTTTTTTTTCAGATTTTTATTTGGGTGTTTAATTGTGGAAGGTTGATTAATTTATTGGTTTTCTGGGGCTTTTTAGTTGCAGGCCCAATTTGTTGAACATGCAAGTAATTTGCATAGGTTAGGTTAAACAACATGTAGATACAGTAACATTTTCCAGATAAAACTTTCTTTTTTTCTTTTTAGGAATTAAGATATGGTAAAAATATTTGGACTACAGAGAAATAATATTGCAATGTTTCTACACATATTTTTTTTCAATTATTTACATTCATAAGAAGCAACATAAAGAATAACCTGAGGGGCAGCCTTACAATCAGGATGACCTAAATTCAAATTCTACCTCTGATATATACTAACTTTGAGACCAAATGAAAGTCACTTCCTTTCTCCGATTAGAATGGAGTTGTATGGCAACATAACAAAGTTATATAAAATTCTTGTGAAGACCCCACAACTATCTATGTTCAAGAAAAATTCAAGAGGAAAATTTACAAGCCATAAAATACTCTTACAATCTTTCTTTGTATTGTAGTTTTAAACTGTCCTAGCAAGAGAATTTTATCTATAGTACTCTCAGTTTTTTCATATAAAGGATTATTATTATAATTTTATTCCTATAGTAGGGGTTATCATTTATAGATCTCTCTAAGGTTTGGAAATTAATAAATATTTTCTTATTTGAGCCTCACAGCAACCTGATGGGGTAGGTTCTATTATTATCTTCATTTTGCAAATGACAAAACTGAGGCAGTAGAGGTTAATTTTTTTGCCCAGAGTTACACAGATTACAAAATTTCAAAATTCAAAGGAACTTCAGATACCATCTAGTGCAACCTGTAGCTGAATAAGAATACCATATAAAACATAGCAAATAAATGGTTTTCCAACTTTCTCTTGAAACCCCTAGTGAGTAGAAACCACTATTTCCCAGGGCAATACATTCTACTTTTTGATAAACAATTGTTAGAAAATATTTTCTTACGTTGGGCAAA
>JAJPUD010011884.1:0-10380 GCA_023553655.1 Myrmecobius fasciatus
TAAAACAGACCTGTTTTGAGGTTCTTCCAGAGTATCTTCTTCTAGAATCATGTTGTTCTCCAGATATTGTGGATTTTTTTGCTTCAAAATCAGTCTAGAGGCTTCATATGTTGTTGGTTTGAGGGGAGGTTAGAGGAGGTTACAGAGACTCCTGTCTGATCTCTGCCACCATGGCTCCACCCCCGGAAGGAAGTCCTCTATAGAATGTTTTTCTCCCACAAAATTAACAATGGTATAATATTAAAAGAAAAATGCTAATCATTCAATGGGAGAAAAAAAAAACACTTTGATTTATAGTCATTTAGAGAGATATTTAAAATAACTTACATAGACTATCAGGTTAATAAAGATATATAAAAAATAAAAAAAAAACAAGTGCTAAACAAGGTTCTCTCTTTTTCTCTGATATATATATATATATATGTGATATATATATACAAACACATACATGTGTATATATGTATGTATATGCACATACACATTGAGATACATATATCCGTATGTTCAAAGTGTTGATTAGTTTTGCTAAAGTGATTTTGTTTCTTTCTTTTTCATTCATTGTTATAAGCAGCTAGTTGATTTAATATATACAGCAATGGTTTCACAATCAGGGAAACTAAATTTATATTTACTAGTCATATGAGTCCAGGTGACTTACCTCATCCTTGTTAAAAAAAAAAAAAAAAGTGGTAAGAGAAAGAAAAGAGGAAAAAAAAAAGAAATCAAAAAAAAAAGACTTCTCATTACAGAAAGAACACTAGACCCAAAGACAGAAGACCTATGTTTATAGTCTATCTTCCATTAAATAAGAAGCTAAGGTCCTTAGTTTCTGCATCTGTAAAATGGATAAAACTAATGACATTCAAATGAAATAAAATTTTGAAATTGCTTTCTAAAGTATAAAATATGGGCTTTACAAAAATAAATTGAGCAACAAAATATATTTTGTGAAAACAATTACTTTTACTAGCAATAGGATCACTATCATTTAACATTTCTTCATTTTTAAAATTTTTTCAATAATGTTTGATTCTTCATGGGCCCATTTTCTTCGCCATTGATTTCTCCAGCTCACTGATAGATGAGAGACTGAGGCAAATAGGGTTAATAAGTGTTTTGCCCAGGGTCACACATAGCTCATTCGTGACTGAGGTCAGATTCTGAACTCACAAAGATGAAGATAAATCTTCCTAAGTCTAGTGCCAGCATTCTATCCACAGTACCATCTAGCTGCCTTAATTTTTTTTTAACATTCCTTAAAATGTCTGGATGTATCCATAGGCTTACTTTGTAAATGTTAAGATTGAATTAGAATATCATCCATTACTATTTATCCTCAATACTTCATTGAGGTGCAGAATGGAGTTTTTAGTTTTCTAATCAAATTTTAATAATTATTACAACCTTTAGCAGAGTTTATCAAAACTGGAAATCATTGGAAGAAAGTATAACAGTGAACTATGAGTATATTTCCCAGGAGAAAACCTAGCTAAACATGAAGAACCTCCTCCCCAGAAAATTGCCAACATGACATCATTTTTTTCATATCATTTTTCAGTGATGGCAGTCTATGAAAATTGAGTGACCATCATTTGCTTCCTGATGAAATTATAATTCACTCAATTAAATTATCTTGTGGTCTTTAACATTTCCCATAAATTTCTTTCTCTTTCTAATTTTCCTGTTTAATTAGGTAGAATATGTATTTAATCTGTTACCACTATAAATCTTGAGAGGTTGTGTTAAGTTATTTGTTAAATTGCAGAGCTAACCATATTAAATCTTACAGAAACAAAACACTCTCTCCATATTTAGATTGGAAGAAATTCATTACTCTTTCAAGGAATTTTTTCAACATCTTGAAACTCATTTTAACTTGCTGCTTTACTTTTGGAGCAGCTGAAATAATAGATTATGAAACATTCAGAATAGGAGTTTCAATGTCATTGAAACCTTGCCAATTTCTCCCCATGCATTTCTTTTCACCGTGAGTATATCTCTAGGATGTTGTAAATCATTGCAAAAGGAAGTATTTATGTGCTATTCTGTTGTGAATATCTAACTTGAGTGGCAGGAACCTATTCCTTCAGTAGAGAAGACATGTCATTAGAATTATATTGTTGATATGAATTTCTGGGCATTTTTATAAAAAAAATTCTTCCACTAAAAATGCAAGTCTATTAAAAGTGTTGCTCTAGCTTTTGTAGAACCAGTGTGATGCTACTAAAAATAAGCTGATAATCAACAACAGCTGATTTAGGAGGTTTGGCCAAGGAATAGATAATCTTAAAGTGTATTTTTTACTAAGTATACTGAATGATGATAAGTAATAAGGAATAATCATGGAGTGCCTCATCTGAGATCACCTACTTTCAATTTTCTTCTAAATAATAATATGATTTTGCAATTTCAGTGAAAAAAAAGAATAGAAGTTTTAGAATAAAAGATATTATTGTGATTCATCTATAGTGTCTAACATATAACAAAATTGATTTTGGCCTCACTATGCTTTAAGAGATGTTCTTGATTTGTCTTCCCTCTACTTACTCTCATCTAAGTCTTCCTCTGGGGGGCAACCATCATTTGATAAACCACTCTGAATTTATCTAGGCTGCTCATAAAATCACAGAATCTTAGAGTTGGAAGGGAAACTATTTAATTGAATTTATTCCTGAAAAAGCATCCGTTCTGTAACACCTCAATAAAATTATCTAATATCTACTTCAAAATTGTGGTGAGGGAGAAATTATTATCTTTGAAAGCATTCCATTGCACTTTTGAACAGATACAATTGTTAGAAAATAGTTTTCTAACCTCAAGGCCAAGTATGCCTCTCTGCAACTTTCATTCATTTTTTTTTTTACTTTAGATATGTTCTGTAATAAAAATTTAATCCCTCTGTCTGCCATGAAATTTTCCTATCTGGTAGTATATCTTCTTGATGGTCTAGAGCTTTTTTGCCATCCTGATGACCCTTTTCTGTCTGCTCCACCTTTTAGCTATGTTGTTCCTAAGTAAGATACCAAAATTGAACACAGTAGTTATACATGTATAATGTTGCTAAGCTAGAGGATTACAGATTATTACCTCCTTTTTTGAAAGATTATTTCACTCAATATAACCAAGGACCTGTTAAGTCACATTGTGGACATAATGAGCCTGTAGTCATAAAACCTCAAATCTCCTCATTAACTGTTGTCTAGAAATATCTTTCTTTTCCTGAAATTTTCAAGTTAATTTATGGGATGCACACAGACACAATAACAAAATCTTATTTGATTAATGAAATTATAATCTGTTGAACTACTTTTGTTAACTAAATGTTAACAATATGTTAACTAAAACTCCCAGTTTTATAGCCATTATACATTTGACAAACATTTTCTATGACTTAATGCAAGACACTAATGAACCTATAAAGTAGAACAGGACCAGGAATAAATCACTGGAACAATCCTCTAAGAATGTCCTCAGAGTTAACCTTGGTCCATTAATAATTCAAAGTATTTAGAAAGTCAATACCCAATATAAGACTTGAAGGAACCCTCAGAGGCATCTATTCTAACTTATACATTACCAAAATTCATTCTATAACATTCTCAAATAATGGCTGATCAGTCTCTCTCTGAAGACCTCCAATGAAGAGAAATATGTCATATCCTAAAACAGTCCATTTCACTTTGAGGCATTAATTACTATAAGCACTTTATAGATGATCTCCCCATTAAACTAATTAAACTCTTCTACATCTTCCTCCAAATCCTAATGACAAATCTTTGATTTTCTTTTGAACTATAGACACAAAATTATTTCCTGTGATCATATTCTAAGGCTTTGTACATTTGGTGGAACTGGCCATAGTTATCATTTCATTGGCATAATCCTCCAACAATTAATAAGCATTATTTATAAATTTAGTATATAATAGTCATTATAATCTATCCTCCTCTGAGGAGAATGTCAGTGAATGATAAATCCTCATTTAAACAATATAAAAATTGAAGATCAAGGCAGCATGGAACAGTGCACAGAGCACTAGATTCAGAAATAGATGACCTGGATTCAAATTCTGTACCTGTATTTTAGGAAGATCACTTTTAGTACTAAATGGAAAATGAAATAATGTGGATTAATCCTTGAGGTAAGACGGCCAACCAGAATATTATTGCAATAGTCAATATGTTACTAGGGTGGTAACAGAATCAGAGAAGAGAAATTAATGTCAATGAGAGATGTTCTTAAGGTGAAAACGACACGACAATTGATTGGATACAGGAAGATAAGTAAATTTTAGGAATTAAAGATGATATCTGACTTGGGGACCTTGATGACTTGAAGGAAAGGGATGCCCTCAGCAGCTACAGAAGTTAGGGAAAAGGAAAGGGTGGGGGGACAAAGGGATGATGAGTTAAGTTTTGAACATATTGAGTTTAAAATTTTTGTGAGGGGGCAGTGAAGTCAGGAGGACCTGAATTATGGCCTCAGACACTTAATATTTCCTAGTTGTATGACCCTGGGCAAATCACTTAACCCCAATTGCCTCAGCAAAAAAAAAAAAAAAATTGTGGGCTGTCCAGTAGGGTATTGGAGACGAGACACTAGAGGTTTTGAGTGTCAGCTACAAAGGGAAGTTTATAATCATGAAAACTGGTAAATCACCAAATAAAAGAGTACACAGTGACGAGAAATGACCCAGGTAAAAAGCTAAGGGCCTCTCTCCAGCCTTTGACATTCTTGATATTTTTCTTCTTGTCACTCTCTTTTCTATAAATTTTTGTAATTCTGCTCTCCCCTGCTCTCCTCCTACTGTATACTAGTGTAACAATTCCTTCTTTATCTCTTTTGTTTTATCTTCCTCTGGGTCATACCTTCTCACTGTAAGGATTGCCTAAGACTCTGCCTTGGGCCCTTCTCTATTCTCCTATTTTATTTTATTGGTGAATTGATTAACTGACAGTTATAATTATCAATTCTATGAAGATAATTCACAGACCTATTAAAATAATCCTTCTGACCTTTTCCTTGACTTCTAATGCATGATTGGAATGATCTTTCTACTCATTCCAGCTTTCAGGCTTCCCTCACTTCTTTAAGTTTTAGTTAAAATCATATTTTAGGTAAAAAGTCTTTTCTGGTCTCCTTTAATTGTAGGAGGATTGCTAGTGCCCTCTATATATAACTCCTTCAAATCTATTATGTATATAGCTTCCTTGTGCATAGTGATTTGCTTGTCATTTTCTTCCCTATGTTGTAAGCTATTTGAAATCAAGGATTATATTTGCTTTTCTTTGTATCCCCAGAACATTCCATTGCCCAACATGTAATAACTAATTATTAAATGATTGTTTTCTGGACCTTATTTTCTGGCATAGTGTTCCAGACCTGGAAAAAATAGACTACAAAAAAATCAAAAGTTTGATGTATGAAATGATAAAGTATTGACAAATTTACTAGAAGTAGGGAATAATATGGAAAAGACAAAGTATGAGTTATTAAAGTCAATGTGTTTGTTCAGAGTAGTTAAGAAGAAAATATTTCATGATTTTGAGCCACAAGCATGGATCAAGGGATCTTTAGATTTCTCCTGCATGGAGTTTTGATCAGTCCTATAGTCTGAAGTAAGGTCAAAGCTATAGGTATAGTTAAAGAAAGATGTGGGGACAGAGGTCATCAAACTATGAGTCAGTACTGAATCAGAAGCCATTTTGAGAGAAACATCTTAAAAGTTTATTATAATTTGAAATAGTTGTTAGAAGAGATTTCCTATGGTTCATAAAAGCATGTGACAGAGTTTGAAGCAGTTTACTTAAGACTGAAAAAAAACTCTTAGAACTTAAAAAAAAATCCTTCTAGGTCAAATATAGAATTACTGGTCCCGTGCACTGGGATATTTATAGCACCACCAGCAGAAAACTGGAAAAAAAGAGCAGGTAGTCATCATTTGGGAAGTAAATAAATAAATTATGGTACATCAAATGGGCCTAATAATAGCAACTACTTAAATGAGATAATAGTACAGAGCTTTGAACAATGCCTAGTACATAAGAAATTCTATATAAATATTAGCTATTATTATTATAATGATCTAATGAAACATTATCATGCTATAAAAAACAATAAGAACATAAAAAATAGGGAAATACTTATGTGACTTGAGGAAAAGTGATATAGACATAACCAGGAAAAGAGCAGACACAATGACTACAACCATGTGGATATAGAGAACTGCCCCCCAGAAAGTGTGTATATGAGTGGGGTATATATGTACATGCACATGTATTCATGCATTGAACATTAGTCCTGTGAAATTATAATTGTTCAAGCTTTCTATTGAAGAAAGAATAAAGTGGGCCTATTTCCCTTTGCATAAGTTCACTGTGAATGTGGAACTTTCTAGGTACTGTTAGATTTCGTTGATATATTTGTTTTGCAGAGCTGCTCATCTCTTTCCATTTTATTCTTTCTAACAAAGAATGACTCTTTGGAGAAGAGAGATGGATGTATTAAGAAATTTTGGAGATGCAAGAGTTAAAATTATCAAAATTTAAAAAAAAAATCTATATTAAACCATGGCAAGAAATGAAGTCCTGACTTGATTGTGTTCCCTAATTCTAGAGACTGAGATGGCATTTAAAAAAAAAATCACTTACTGTAGAAGTAGAATCATTGTTTTGTAGAATAATTTCCCCTAAATTTCCCGAAAAGTCAAATATGGGAATGTATCTGTAATTTCCCCACTGTCCTCTTTGTTTCTCCATCACAATGTGCCTCAAAAATCTCAAAACAAAACAGATAATTTCAAGCTGTCTCTAATCTAATTCAAAGCAAGACAATTATCATTTTTAAGTGCATACTATATACCAGGCATTGTATTAATCTAGAGCCATAACTGAAAACTCTCTTGATCCAAGGGGAGTCTATACAGTATAATCTGTACCAGTAAAAGTTTAATTGCATAGACAGAGGAGAAAGTCCATTCTCTAGTTCTCACCCCATTATCTGTAGATTTACAAATGTCCTTCAATCCCATGAAAGAAGCAAAAAATAAGGAAGGAAACAAAGAGAAATGATAAAGGGGAAATGTAGCTTCTATAATAGGGCAGAAATTTTGGTGATGTTGCCACATAATGTGCTATTATTGCATAGTAGGCTATGATTTCTCTTGGGGAGAAAACATGCTCCAGATGTTGATGGTTTAGATCAAAGCCACAGTTGCCCTAATCTACTTACAACTCTGACCAAGAGAAAATTCTTCCACTGTCTTCTAGCTGCTGTGTCTTCCTAGAAGGATCTTCTTAGAATTACTTCTCATTCTACAATAAGATTTTTTTAATGATTTTCTAGCTAGATTATCTTTGTGGAGCATTATTCTCTCTTTTCTTTTTTTTGTCTCAGTTTCTATCTTTGACTGTCTTTGAGTCTCTGTCTCTGTCTGTCTCTTCCTTTTATCTATATATCCACTATTTTTCTAGATGAAGGTGGGGAATTTTTCTATGATTATCTCTTTCTTTGTGAAGGACTATTCTTTATAGTTTGGGGGCTCATGCTTCATCTTCACTTCTTTTAAACCTAGTCTCTCATCTATTTCTTTTTCCATTTGTCCTCCATACCAGATTCCTGGTCATCATAATTCATGATCCCAATCCCTGAGAAGTTAATACATTCATTTTGGAATTCTTAACATAGGACATAGACAAATGATTAATAAATGGCTAAATGGAAATTGGCACATTTAGTTCATATTTCCTAGATGAGCTGAAATATCAGCTTATACTTCATATTCACTTTCCACTCAATCATTTTCTCTCTATCCTAGCCATATTGCTATCTTTCTGCTTTTTCACCTATTCTTTTTTTTTTTTTTTTGACTGGGACAATCAATTTAAGTTGATTTAAATCGAGGGTACCATTTTATTTTTTTTTTGTTTTTGTTTTTTGAAAGGGCATGCTGCATCCTTTGATCCAGTGAGACCACTGCTAAGTTTTCATCCCAGTGACATACAAAAAAGGAAAAAGGTCATATTTGTACAAAAATATTTATAGCAGCTCTTTTTGTGATGGATAAAAATTAGGAATTAAAGGTAAGCCTATAAGGGCTGCTAGGTGGCGCACTGGATAGAGCACTAGCTCTGAAGTCAAAAGGACCTGAGTTCAAATTTGACCTCAGGCACTTAACATTCCCTAGCTGTGTGACCCTGGGCAAGTCACTTAACTCCAATTGCCTCAACAAAAATAAATAAATAAATAAACTTTGTTGTAAAAAAAAATTAAAATAAAGGCAAGCCTATCAATTGGGGAATGGCCAAACTATTGTATATAATTGTTATGGAATATTATTGTGCTATAGGAAATTAGAAACAGGATAATTTCAGATAAATCTAGAAAGACTTTACATGAACTTATGCATAGTGAAGTAAATAGAACCAGGAGAATATTATACACAATAATAGCAATACTTTTTTTGATGAAGAACTATGAAAGACTTAGCTATTCTCAAGAAATGCAATAATCCAAAACAATTCTAAAGGACTAATGATTAAGTATACTATCCACCTCCAGAGAAAGAACTGATATTGATTGAATTCAGGCTGAAGCATGCTATTATTCACTTTTTTCTTTTTATTCAAAATTTTTTTGTACAAAATGATTAATAAGGAAATGTTTTACATAATTGCACATGTATAACATATATCTAATTGCTAGCCATCTTAGGGAGGGGAGAGGGAATGGAAGGATAGAATTTGGAACTCAAAACTTTAAATAAAAATGTTAAAAAGTTGGGGGACATGCCAATTTTTTTCTATACATTAGACCACCAACTCTGTGTTTTTTTCAGTTCAAAACTCTATTCACTGGCTACCAGTTTTCCATAAATAGTTAATTTCTGCATTGAATTGTAAGCTCCTTGAGAGCAGAAGGCTATCGCTCATTTATATTAGTATTCCCTGCACTTGAAACAGTATCTATTACCTGACAAATACTTAATAAAATACCCTTTTTATTCATTCTCTCTCATTCATACCAAATATAGACCTTAAACCAGAAATTATGTTTGCTTTGACAAATTAATTGTGATGGAAGGAAAGGGAGAAGCATAAAGTATAGTTTTCCTGTTTTGTGTAGTCATGCTAGGAAAAAGAATATGGCTTCACCACCCTTGACACAAGTAATGTTTCCCTAACTTCATAAAAGAAGGGGACCATGTTGACCAGGAGAGCTGTAGGATCTTTGGGGTAGTATCATTTAATGTATAGTCAGAGATATGAGCACAGTAAACTAGAGTCAGAACGAAGCATTCTCTACTTTATTTGGTACCCTGGGGCAACCGTTAGATGTGGTCCTTCTTTCAACAATATACTGATATTTTCTGTTTCTTATATCACCAGGGTATCCATCCCTCTCCCATCCATCTCTCAAGAACCATGCTACATGAAAGTAATATTTTTTAAAAGAAGAAAAAGAAAAGTCAGCACAACTGATCAATATATTAAGAAAGTCTGAAAACATGTGCAATGTATAACACCTAGGAACTCCTAAATCAACTAAGGGATAGGTGGGGATGCCTTCTCATATCTCTTAATTTGCCTTACTTAATCTTGATAATTCTTTTTTTAACATTTAACTTTTGTGCAATTATTTTTTTCCAATTCAGTTCATTCTGCTTGCTTTATTTTGTACCTGTTCATATAGATATTACTATCTTTCCCTGTATCTATCACACACATCACTTCTAAGAGCACCATAATACTACAGTACATTCATTTATCTCAATTTGATTTACCATTCCCCAATTTATGGACATTTACTTCCTTTCCAATTCTAAGTGATCTCAAAATGGGCATTCTAAATATTTTTCTTTCTTATAAATGCCTTCCTTAAGATCGAAGTCCAGTAATGGAGTCTCTAGTTCAAAGGTTATAGATTTTTATAGTTTATTTGAATAATTCCAAAAAGCTTCCCAGAATGTTTTTTTAATCATTTCACAGATCCATAAATAATGTATTAATATCCCTATCTTCCCATACGACTTCCAACATTGATTGTTATCATTGATCTTTTTATTTTTTAATCAATAGTATATAGTTTTGACGATTCCTGCTTTATATAATATAGCTTGTAGTTTGGAAGTGCTCCATTGTTTTCTTTTCATCATTTACCTTGATATTTTAGATATTTGTTTTTCCCATGAAATATGTCATTGTATCAAGTTCTTTAACAGTGACATAAAAGGTGATTTTTTTTGTTAATCTAGGTCTCTCTTATCTCAGTTGTCATTTGTTTTGCCCAAGCTATGTTTTTTTTTTTTTTTCAAAACATATGTATGGGTAATTCTTCAACATTGACCCTTACAAAGCTTTCTGTTACAAATTCCCCCCCCCC
>JAJPUD010011884.1:10480-33360 GCA_023553655.1 Myrmecobius fasciatus
TCCCCTAGATGGCAGGATATCCACTACATGTTAATTATGTTAAAATACTTGACAAATCAAATATATGTATACATATTTCCACACTTATTGTTGTGCAAGAAAAAATCGTATCTATAAGAAAGAAAAAATGGATAAAGGAAACACAATGCAAGCAAACATCAATAGAGAGCATGAAAATGTTATGTTGTGGTCCACATTTCATATCCCTCTCTCTGGGTGTATATGGCTTTCTTCAGTGAACAATTGGAACTGGTTTGAAACATTTCATTGTTGAAGAGAGCCATGTCCATCAGAATTGATCATCATATAGTATTGTTGTTGCCGTGCATAATGATCTCCTGGTTCTTCTCATTTCACTCAGCATCAGTTCATGTAAGTCTCTCCAGGCCTCTCTGAAATCATCTTGCTGGTCATTTCTTACAGAGCAATAATATTCCATAATATTCATATACCATAATTTGTTCAGCCATTCTCCAATTGATGGGCATCCCTTCAGTTTCCAGTTTCTAGCCACTACAAAAAGGCCTGCCACAAACATTCTTGCACGTGTGGGGCCCTTTCCTTCCTTTATGATTTCTTTGGGATATAAGCCCAATAGAAACACTGCTGGGTCAAAGGGTATGCACAGTTTGATAACTTTTTGAGCATAGCTCCAAATTGCTCTCCAGAATGGCTAGATCCGTTCACAGTTCCACCAACAATGCATCAGTGTCCCAGCTTTCCCACATCCCCTCCAACATTCGTCATTATCTTTTCTTGTCATTTTAGCCAATCTGACAGGTGTGTAGTGGTACCTCAGGGTTGTCTTAATTTGCATTTCTCTGCTCAATAGTTATTTGGAGCACCTTTTCATATGACTACAAATAGTTTTAATTTCATTCTCTGAAAACTGGCTGTTGATATCCTTTGACCATTTATCGATTGGAGAATGGCTTGAATTCTTATAAATATGAGACAATTCTCTATATATTTTAGAGATGAGACCTTTATCAGAACCCTTAAATGTAAAGATGATTTCCCAATTTGTTGCCAAGCTATGGTTCTTAAAAGTGTGTGTATACAATTTCATTTTCTTTGTTATATGCGGCTAAAATACATATTCATCAGTCAACCAACAAGAATTTATCGAGGCCTGGAGGAGTGTGAAAACTGAAAGTATTATTCTTTCTCTGAAGACAAAGTAAAGTCCTTCTAGCTAGACCAAAGATCATTAATTTGATGTCAATTTTTATATATTTTAATAGCTTCATTTCAAAATAATTGGTTTTCTTTGGAATCTTATGTAGTTTATTTTATGCATTTAAAAATATTATCTGCAAAGGAATCTTTAAACTTTACCAGATAGTCAAATAGTCCATAAGACCACAAAAAGGTTAATAATTCCTGATTTAGACACATAGATCCAATTATTTTACCCTATTATGATACTTCACAAACAAAATTTGAGTAGGCTTTTCAAAATTTTGACATACCCCAAATCAACTTGATAATGATTAGAGCATTTCTACTTACATTACCTAGGTAGATGAGTGGTAAGGGGTCCTTTTCGTCACAGACTTGTTTCTTGACATTCACTTGAGAGCTTAATCATGATTATGAAAATGCAAAGGCTGTAGTCTACTAGAAGTCTAGTCTTCTCTGTGTTCCTTCTCCCAAGTAGGAGCAAATATAGGAACAAAGTTTCATTCCTGAAAATTATTTCTTTGAAAAGTAATTAAACTCGAAATTAGTGAGAATGGTTGTTATCCATTTGGGCATATGGTTAAATTGCTATATTATTTTGTTCATAGTAGGATTATTCATTGCAATATTGATTTGTGATTGCTTTCATCTCACCAATGATATATTAATTCTTAGGGGTATAAAAACTGAAGTGGCTGAAATTACTTAGTTTTTAAAAGAATAGTTACTAGAAAATTTTTGGAGCATTTTGTTAAAGCTAATGTCTCAATATTGACTCTTTAATAGTTCTGCCCAGCACAGGCATTGAAGATAGAAAATTCTCTATATTGAATGTTGGGGTTATGAAATTATTATTTATAAGTAAATGTTTGATTTGTGTATTTATTTGTGTACTATATTATATATACTTACTTATTTTATATATCTGTATATTCAGAATCACATAAAAGTTTCTGAGCCAAAAAGCAGTCATAAGTAGAAAAAATTTAAGAAGCCCTGCTCTACACATGAATAATAAACAGGTTTTTTATTATATAAATATCATGCCATTCAATTCTTATTATGTTACTTCAGGAGAAGTGCACCTCTACTCAGCTACTCAGATGGAGAGAGCCACCTTGGTAGGGAACATGAGATAAGGCTATCAGTATCCAGGGACTTTCCAAATCAAAGGTACTTCCTTATATGACAGTGATAGATCACTCCAGTTACTGAATTGGCCTTCATGAAACTTAAACTAATCGTTCTTCCCCTTTCCATGGCCTCATCATTTCAGTGGGCAGAAGCCATCAATTTATGTGAATGGATGCTGAAACAGTGCTCGTTGAGCTCTCTTGCTAGTATAGACTCCATTTCTGCCAAATGAGAATTCACACGCCTTCTAAGGGAAAATTAATTTCCTCTCAAGGTCACTTATCCTATTTTTGGACGATTACAATCATTAGGGAGATTTTCCTTATAACAAACTTATAGCTACTTAACTGTTTCTTGTTCTGTCTTCTGAAATTAAGTTTAGACAATCTAATCCTTCTCCAATAGCTATGATGGTTTCAAAAACAAAGAGGATGGATTCAAAGATGTCACACAGGTAGATTTGATAAGATAGACACTTTTTTGATATTGCGATGAGAGTAGAAGTTAGAGAGAATATGAGATTGTAAACCCGGATAACTGGAAGAGAAATTTATTTCTCTTAATTTCTTTCTTTCTTTTTCTTTCTCTTTTTCTCTCTTCCTTTCTTCATTTTCCTTCCTTCCTTTTTTTCTTTCTTTCCTTCCATCTCCTTTCTTCCTCTCAATCTTTCTCCCTCTCTTTGTCCATTCCTCTCTCCCTCTTTCCCTCTGTTTTTCCTTGTTTTCCTTCCTTCCTTCCTTCCTTCCTTCCTTCCTTCCTTCCTTCCTTCCTTCCTTCCTTCCTTCCTTCCTTCCTTCCTTCCTTCCTTCCTTTCTTTTTCTTTCTTCTTTTCTTTCTTTTTTCCCTTCCTTCCTTCCTTCCTTCCTTCCTTCCTTCCTTCCTTCCTTCCTTCCTTCCTTCCTTCCTTCCTTCTATCCCATCTCTCTCTCTCTTTCTCTCTTTCTCTCTCTCTCTCTCTCTCTCATTCTCTCTTTCTCTTACTTCCTTTCTACCTCCCTTCTTTCCTTTTTCTTCCTTCCTTCCTTTCTTTTCTAGTTGTATTTACATAAATCTACAAAAAATACATTCTTACCTGCCTTTATTATCAGATATAATGTGTATAAGGGCTAGAAAATAAGAGATAGAGACATAAGTGCCTGAGTTCAAATCCTATCTCTGACCCATAGTAGCTGTGTGACCCTAATCAAGTTATGGAGAGAAAGCTACAGTGCCAGAGAGAGGAAGGAGAAGCAAAGGGTCAGAGAATGGGAAAAGAAGGAAGGGAAATCAGAGGAAGTCTGCGATAAAAGGCCCAATGGACTTGATATAAAATGTGAAATTTACACGCAGTTTTTTGAGATATACAATCCAGTAATAACAATGATTGAGATAAAATTACCCATGCATATGTTTTGTAAATAAAAAGCTTTAAAAAAGTAAAAAAGATAATACAGATTTTTGGAATTTCTGTTTTGTTTTTTGCCTTTTTTTTTTTTTTTTAACGATAGAGTAACTCCAAAGTGATAACATAAGCATACCATTCTCAGTTCCTTAATTTCTGTGAAAAAGGTGCTTGGCATTTCGTAGCCACCAGATGGCAGTAGGAGTATACCACAGCCCTTCGAATTCACTTCTGATTGTACTCTGATATGCTTTTATTCTTTAGATTGCACCACCCATAATTGTTATTTTTACAGATATTCTCAGAGAGAAGGCATTATTGCTTTAAAAATTGGGAGATTGATATCTTTAATGTAAACACTGTGTCCCCCCTTCTTACATGCTATGTTTTTTGTGAGCATCTGCAACTGGTGCAGGGGTTGATTTGATTATACAAGAATTGTAAAGTATTACAAAAATCAATAAGGAATTTAATTTAAACCAAAAGAGTACATAAAAATTTGGTTACAGATAATTGAATGCAGATATGTTGTTATTTTTTTTAATGCCAGAATCCTTGATACAGTGAAATAGAACTTTACATTTTCAAGTGATCTCAGAAAATTCTTTCACATGTGTTTGACATTTTTAGTGTCCTCTCATGTACAAAAGCATTTCAGCAATATCTGCCAAATATTATATTTCAGGATGAAAATTGATAGATTTGACCCCATCTCATCTGGGGCAGAGTAAAGCCCTCTCTTCAAACACCTGGCAAAATCACAGAGTTCTTTGCTTTTTGGTGGCTGAGCTTTGAATTAGCCAGTAATGATCATTTGATTTACTTTCCATGGAATTTAGTCTTTGTTTAGGCCTGTGATTACCTCTACCACCCTTACCTCAAAATTAATACCTTCTATCCTAGATTGTGTAGAAATTCAAATTGCATAGTGATTAAACAAACAAAATTGCCAAAAAACACCCCAAAACAAGCTCTTCTCATGAATGGGAATTTTTTGATCTTATAGATTTTATGGAAAAGTTTGGTTTTAATGTATATTCCCCTTTTTCCTGGTCTAAAATTCATTTTTCTTATCCATGATATTCCTCAATTCCAATTCATAGGTTAAAACAAAACAAAACAAAACAAAACAAAAACCTTTAACATTGAACCAATATATGATTTTTCTCACTGAGGTTTCCTCAGGTAGTAAAGTTCACAACCTTTCTCTTTGCATACCAGGAAAAAAAGGTTTTGTGGGAACACTGTCAAAAGCATTTATCTCCTAGGGGGGTGGTCTTCCGGCAATGAACCTTTCTGAACTTGGTTTAACTTAGCCCTAGATAAAAGGTGCAGAGTCTGTCGCTGAGCCTGTGCTTGAAGCCTTTACAACTTGGTTGAACCTGCCCAAATTTGATTTTCCATGTTATGACACCACAATAACTTTGGCTTCATCACTAGGCTTGTAAGGAAGTAATAGCATGGAATATTTATAAACTGCATGAGTTAAATCTTATCATTGACACAAAGAAATCAGTAGTAACATTTCAAAATAGTAGTAAAATCTGTAGTAAAATTTTTAAATTAAAAAGTAGAAAAACCTCAGATGTTATATACTAGGATATTTCACTAACTCCTTACTTATCTGTTTTAAGGGAAACTAAAATTTTGAAGCATTGAAATATAATTATATAGACTTTGGAAGAGTATGATGGACAAATCTATCAAATCTTTATCTACTTTTGAAATTTGGAAGGGCAATAGTGTTAGAAGCCTGCCCTTAGAGATAACTATGGATCATATTGATAAGTACTGATTCATGGAATATCCTAAAAGTTTCATTTACTTCAATGATTCAAGAATTTGGCATTCATCAGTATGATCCCAGACCAGATCACAATATGATATAATTAATCTGAAGTAATTTGTAAATTTTAAATTTCTTTAGAAATGTAAATTGTCCCTAATTTCATAAACTTCTAAAGATAATGTAGAGAGGATTATCCAGATATGTTTCTTCACATGACCCCCAAGACAAACAATATTCATATAATATAAACTATTTTCTGGGCTATAATGTTGCTGTTTCATTAACATAGCAAATTAAAACATCAGAGCACTATCGATTAGATAACAGGTTAAAGATAATCCTATGAATAATCAGTTTTGGACATATGAATAGGTACCCAAAGGTAAAGTAACTCTTAAAAAAGTACCACATATGCTGGCACACTCAACCCCCAGGGTCTGCACATTAATATTTTATTGAATTAGTGACCAAATGGTGCAAGAATTTCCAAATCCAAGAAGGGAGCAATTTTGTTCAGTTCAGGAAAAGTGAGAAAGATAAATTGGTAAGTAAAGTTAGAAGATCATCCTGTATATATAAGATATTGGAAGGTCAGCTAGATGATGCAATGGATAGAACCTTGGTACTGGAGTCAGGAGGACCTGAGTTCAAATATGACCTCAGACATTTGTGTGAGCCTAGGCAAGATACTTAATCCTAATTGCCAAGAGAAAAAAATTGAAAAGTATTAACTGTTTTAACAGGTGGAAAGAGTTTCATTTATATTAACTGAATGCTTCTATACTTCATTATGTTACTTTGAAGTGAACAAGTTTTAATAATATAATTCTTTAATATTATTATGATGTATGATTCAAGATGTTCCATAAATTTCAGATTCTTCCATTTTCTTAAAAATAAATATATAGGCACACAGATAAAAGAACATGCCTAGGAAACTAAATGCTTGCCAGAGGTGATAAATGGTAAATACGTAAATGACCTGTGATTCCTCCAGCATAAAGAACTCCCTAGACTAAAGAGGTTCCCAATCCATTTTAGATTTTTTATATGTTTTAATGAGTTGCCTGAAGCACACCAAAGTTCGGTGACTTTTTCAGAATTACAGTTTCTAAATGTCAGAAGGGAATTTGACCCCAGGTTGTCCTGACTTCAAATCCAATAGACTATATGCCATGACATGTTGCATTTCAGTGGAAGGTACGTTTTTTCATTTATTATGAGGAAGTTTGGTATAATGGGACATATGCTCAATTTGAAATCAGGAGAAATCTGTTTTTGAATTGTCTATGAAACTTACAAGTTGCATAATGATTCATTCTCACTCAGCTTCATGCACTTTATCTGTAAAATGGGTATAATATTCGTTCATTATTTACATCACAGTATTGCAATAAGTAATTTGTGAATCTTAAATGACTATAGCCATGTGAAATGATGATGATGATGATTTTTACAGATGAGGAAAATGAGATTAAATCATGTCAAAGTTTCTACAGATAGTATAATTCTTAAAATGTGAATCTCAATTGTAAGTTCAATGTTTTTCACCACAGCCACAACATCGTTTCTGCAGATCTGGCTATATTTGGATTAGATTTCCTCTCCTCCATTTCAGTCTCTCTACGGTCAACTTTCCCCCTGAAAATAAAGCATACTAATCTCATGTAACTGCGGGGTTTTTATAGCTTAAAACATGGCTTACTCTAGTAGAGCTTGAATTAAAGCCTCTTTTTAAGAGCAATTATGATCACTGATGAATGACCTCCCCAGGTAGAAGTATGTGGTCAGCAGAGTAGAAAAAGCATTAATCTGCAATTAGTACTTTGATAAACTGAATCATTCACAGTGATCAGTCATGGTCATGAAGAACTAACAGAAAGGGGAAATTGCAGGAGCTCAAGTCATTCACCTTTAAAAACTTATGAGCAAATGAAAATACAAAAGTACCTGGTGACAAGCATAGTTCAAGATAGCAACAGGAGAAAATGTCAGTGTAGTGGAAAACATAGGGATTGAAGTCGAGACCTGATTTCACACCCTGATTCTGCAATTAATTTGCTCTGTGGTCATAAGAAAGGCATTGCCATTTAATCTGGGGGCAGCTAGACAGTCTAGTGGACAGAGCACAGTTCCCTGAAATCAGGAGAACCTGAATTCAAATCTGCCATCAGACACTTAACACTCAGTAGCTGTGTGACCTTAGGCATATCACTTAACCAAAATTGCCTCACACACACACACACACACACAAAAAGTCATTTAATCTCTCTGTGCCTCAGTTTCCTCAAAACAAAATATAAATAACAATATTGTAGTAAATACCTCATAGTATAATCATAAAATTCTAGAGAAAAAAAAGCATTCATAAAGTTTTTTGGAAAACTTAATGGAGATCTCAAGTGTATAACCTATTTCAAATTGCTTACTGTCTCAGAGTAGGGGAAAGGCACTGAAAGAGAAAGAGAATTTGCAATTGAAGAAAAAGTTAAATAACTGGTAAAATTGTTTTTACATGCAAATGGAAAGAAATAAAACATTATTTAAATTTTTAAATGATACAATATATAAATTTCAAATGTCTATCTCATATTGTTTGTTGTTGATATTTTTAAATCATTTCAGTTGAGTCTGACTTTTTGCAACCTCATTTGGGGGTTTCTTGACAAAAATACTAGAGTAGTTTGCCATTTCCTTTTCTAGTTCTTTTTAAAGATGAAGAAATTGAAGCAAATAAGGTTAAGTGACTTGCCCAGAGTCACATAGCTAGAAAACATCTGAGACTAGATTTGAACTTCGGTCTTCCTGACTTCATGAATCCTGCACCACTTAGCTGCCCATTAGCTTACTACCAGCATTGCTTTTAGTAATATTAATAATCATGCTATTGAAGGGCTTAGATGAGATACTGTCTAAGATTCTGTTCAGTGTTGAATTTATATGGTGTGATTCTGATTGTGAAAGAGGAGTTGAAAAAAAAAGGAAGCTTAAAATGGGATTAGTCAGAAAAAAATTCCTATGGGGGAGGGGATTTTTCTTGAACTGGATTAAAAGTAGAAAAGAGAAGACCTTTCAAGGAGAGTCAAATGTTAAAACAAAAGTTAAAACAAATTGTTGCCATAACGGGCAGATTTCTCAGTTAGAGGGAAGGGGATATTTGGGGGAAATAAAATGGAACTGGAAAGCTTCAATAACTTCAGTTAGCCATCCTGAAAGCCAAATTAAGGCATTTGGTTTTAATCAGAAGTAGTTGGGGACAATTGTAGTTTCTTTAGAAGAAAAGTAAATAAAGGAAAATGGTAGTGTACCTGGATAGAATTGGGACAGGGAGCAGAATGGGACACAAAGACCAACAAAGATCTTTGAAATACAGAATACAGAGATGATGTCATGAGGATTTGAACTTTGGATGGCAATAGTGAAAACAAAAAGAGAGGAGAAAAATGAAAAAGAATTGTCAAATCAGAACTACCAAGGTTTGGTAATTGATTGGATGTAAATGGTGAAGTAAAGAATACAATCAAATATAAATCCAATATTGTAAAAACAAAGGTCAGAGAGGATGGTGGAATATTGGGGTACTGCATATACGCAGAAAAGTGGTAGAAAAGATGAGTTCAATTTTGCTTTTTTTTCCTTTTTCATCTTTACAAATTTTCTAAAATGTAACAAAGTATCCTCCCTAGGTAGCTCTCAGTCACAAGACTTAAATGAGACAAAGTCTAAGGCCCTGTCTCTTCCCATCAACAGCTTATAACTAGGACTGGACCTCTAAAAACTTATAAAAGAATTCTAGGTACTCAACTAGCTGTTCCAAATTTATATTCATGGTACATTTCTATCCTAACTACTCTTGAAAAACAATGATATTTCATACTTTTGTTTGTTGTTCTCTAAATTGTAAGTTTGATTCAGATATGCCAAGTCTTAATTAGTGAAAAGACAAGATTACAAGATTAATCAATCAATATTTGTTAAGAACCTATTATGTGACAGGTACAATGCTAAACACTGAGAATACAAAAAAAAAAAGTACTTGACCTTAAGGAGATTACATTCTAATGGGGGATACAAGATGCAAACAAACATATGCAAAACAAGCTATACATAGGCTAAATAGAAGATAATTAACAGAATTAAGAGGGGTGGGAGGAGGCTTCTTTTAGAAGGTGGGTTTTTAATAGGAATTTAAGGGCTCTTAGGGAGGTCAGTAGTCAGAGTTGAGAAGAAGCAATGTTGCAAATATAGAGTATGGCCAGAGGAAAATACCCAGAGTTGAGCGCTTGTTTGTGTTGTTTGTGTAAAAGTCAGGACACCAATGTTAGAGATCTCAGAGTATGTATCAGGATTAAGGTTTAAGAATAGATAAAATAGGAGGGAACTGGGTTATGAAGGATTTTGAATGCCAAACAGAGCATTTCATATTTGTCTATAGGATGTTTATTAAAAAGTGTAAACATGTTTCTCTAGTAATTGGGACTAGCTTTTTACTAACTTTGTGGAAGGAAATTTCATAGGATTGCTTTAATGGATGGGTAAGAATCATTTATAGCATTAACAAGAACTACTTTGGCATGAGTATGTATGCTAATTTGTAGAATGCTGTACACATAAGTTTTCACTGTATTCATTTGACAATCCTCTCATATGTTGTATAAAAGTAAAATTTAAGCAAAGACTGATTAACAAGGGTCCTTTTGATAATATTTGGCTGCTCATCTTAAGTTTTTTTTTTCCTTCTGTGACAACATATATGTTTTCTAAGTCATCCATGAAGTAAGCTATCTGTTGCTTAGATATTCACCAGCTTTGAAATATTCCTACTTTTCCTTAAATAGTTATGTTTTTGAAATTCAAAGAAATAGATGAAAGAAACCTCTTGAAATCACCTCTAGTCTATTTCTTTTGGTTCAGGAAAAAAATATATTTTAGCTAACAATGATGATTGAGAAATTATCCTCTTGAACTTGTCACTGTTGATCCTTTGAAATGATTAAATAATTATTTAAAAATAATAAAGATGCTCATAAGTGAGCTCTATAGCCTGCCAGAAAAAATCTCTGAAATGGTCCAAATTCTTTTAACCAACACAATAAACAATCCATTTGTTTAAAAAACCCAAAAGTATAATATTATTATGGCACTTGATAGCTCACAGAGGACTTTCTTTGTGAAGCAGGCATCAAAATAAATATTTTTCTCCTCACTTTACAGAAAAACAAACTAAAGCTCCAAAATTTAGAACAACTTGTACAAAATCACATAGTAAATGGCAAAGCAAATTCTTGAACTCAGTGTTTCCATTATATCACATTAATGACTAAAAGAAAGATCTTAAATTTGTAAAATTCTTGTGTAGTGGGGTCTATTTTATTTTTTCTTTATGTCTATAACAATTAACAGCACTTTAAATATGATAAATCCTTGATAAGCTTGTATAGAATAAAAACATTCTATATGCACACTTTATGTAGGCAACATATCAATCAAAACTCTCCAACAATCATTAGGAGAGTCTCCAATGTTCTAAAAGGTAGAAGCAAATATTGTAAATGAACAAAGTTAAGTAATTTTAGCCCTTTCTTTGATCTGCTGTAAACCCCAAACCATGGCAGATATAATACACTCAAGAAAGATCTTTGAACTCTTGGAGTTGCTAATTTAGCATTTTCTTTTTAGAGCAAGGATTCTTTCATCACTGAAGAGTGTGCTGACCATGGTGATTAGAAGGTTGCAGTCTCTTTGAAAGTTTTCTATGACATCATAAAACTCAAAGAGGATGGTTCAATTACTTCTGAATTAAAATTTAGTCACTTTTAAGAAATCTAATAGAGAGTGTAGTTCTGCTGTATGAGTTCAGAAAGAGACATTAGATTTGGAAACAAGGAAGGGCATATTCTAGATAGTCACCCCTCCTAGTCCATGTTCTAATTTTTGCAAATAAAAATTTAAGTCATGGGAAATTAAAGGGCATATTAAATAGTAGTGCCAGATGATTGTGCCTTGAATCTACTGCTCCTCAAGAGGCTGTGCAGCCTAAAAACAAAATGATTTGAGAAGTATGTGTAAAAGGGGCTCAAGGAAATAACTATCTATACATTCATATGTATACATATATTTATACAATAATATACAATTATATAAATGTGCATATATGTATACATTCATATGTATGAATGTATACATATATGCACATTTATATAATTCCATAAATATGTATCATCTTTCTATATCACTCCATATTATGGGATGACTAGAGTAGCTGCTCCAGGTTCAAAGTTGCCTATGAAGACAATTTTATTCAAAAGTATAGCAAATGAGCCATTACTAATGTGTGTGTTTTTCCCCCTCTAAACAGATTGAGGACCCAATAATCTCAAAGCAAAGGTATTTCTTGAACTAGTACAGGAAATTAAGCAAACAAATAAACCTGGGCAATATTCTCCTCTAATTAATACATTATTGGTAATTAGGGTAGGCATAAATAGCCATCAACATCAGGGGCACGCAAATGGAATATTTTTTTTAAATATGTGTGAAGAGCATCTCAAACAGTGATATCTTCTGCTGATGAAATCAAACTTCTTCTCTGTGTCTCCTTTGCTACTGAATATTTTCTTTGCTAGGCCTTGGTCTATTGGTCTCAGATAATTTTATTTTGCTTTTGTATAAGTAGTCACTGCTATGATCACTATTTATGTTTCATCATTTTGCCCATTGCCATATTAGCTCCAAACTTTTGGATGTAATGCTTAGACTCTCACATTGTTAAAATCAGGGTGACCTATTTAGTCTAGTCATATCATCTATGGCCTATTAATTCAGGCAAAACTCACCTACCTTAGATAAAATATTTTCTTTTTAATTTCTGTCTGTTCAAAGACAACAATCTTTCATTGTAGACAACTGTGCCATTTAAAGTTAGTTCCAGGTTGCCTTCTAGTTTATCATTCAAGTTAGTTTGAGGCAGGTCAAAAAGTAAACCATTGTTTTCTATGCACCTTGTTCCTATTTCCACATTTATCCTGCCTTTACATATAGGCAGGAACTTGTACTACTTCATAATTACTCACATGCACAAGAAAATTAGAGGTCTTTATCAAACTAAAGTATCATATTTATTGTATATCTTCTGGTGCAATAGGATTTGTGGAGGAAGGCTACTATGAATCCCAGTCTCTCATTTTTCATCATGACCTCTATTTCTTCCACTTGCTTCTCAATCAAATGACAACTTCACAAGGTTTCCTTTTTTCCAACTACTGAGTAAGTTATCCTAGATGACCTGGAAAATCCCAACCTGTCTTAATTGATGATCTTCTGATCTCATGAATTGTACAAGTTCTCATAGCTGGTAATTGTCAAAGATAGGATTTGAATGTACATCTTCCTGTGTTTAAGAACAGAACTCAGATCACTACTACGTCTTACTGCCAAGGTTTGCTGATTTAATTTTCTGAATTTAAAAGTATTCCTTATGAGATATTGTTGCATGGTGGAAAGAGTCATGGATTTGGAGTGAGGAAATTTATGTTCAATTTGCTACCTATGAAAGTTACTTCTATCTTACTCAAAGTTTTTTCATTAAGAAAAATGAAGGGATTAGACAACAGTTTATAATCTTTAAAATACTTTCCATCTGTTAGAGGTTATATAAATGTCAGTGAAAAGTGGCATTAGTAACAGTAGTAGTAGTAATAGTGGTGCTGGTACTGGTGCTGGTGCTGGTGCTGATGGTGAATAGCTGATGCCTCTCTTCCCAGCTCCAACATAATTGGTGAATAAGAGAGATTCAGTATAGAGGCTACCCTTCATTTTTACTGGGCTCAAGAGAACAAAAGCCATAATTATCTGTACTACTCTTTCCTATGGGGTGAAGTGACTTGCCCAGAATCATACAGCTAGAAAGTATTAAGTGTCTGAGACCAGATTTGAACTCAGGTCCTCCTCACTTAAGGGCTGGTGCTCTATCCACTGCACCACTTTGCTGCCCCATTCTCACATTTTTTAAAGTTGTACAGTTCTGAACTCATAATTTTTTTTAATCTAATGACATACATCAGTAGACATATTGTTGACTTCCTTGAAAATCACAGTTCATCAACCTTATCTCCTGAAACTTGCATTCTCACCACAACAATGAAAGGGGTAGAACAAAAATCATGTATTAAAATATGTGACTATCCATTATTTTATATTTCCAAATTTTGAGCTTGTTCTGACTAAGGCTAATTCCCTAGTATTTTAAGTCCAAACTTGGGATGGGGCAATAATGAGTTTTTTGTCCATAGGCTTTAATTGCACCCCTGAGAGAGAGTTGATACTCAGATAATATTCATCAGTTAACTAGAGGTTAGCTCCTTTTGCTGAGGTATCAATCATTTTCCATCAGTCAGGAGTCACAGAGAACAGAGAGCTCATCCTGATTGCTTTATACTCAGATGACAAGAAAGCTTTTTCCCCTAAACAAACCAGATATTGAGGATGGTCTAAATAACTTTTAATCCAAACAAAACAAAACAAAAAATTAGTCCAAGTAGAATGGGAACAGGGGTTAAGATACTGCTTCTATACTCCATGATCCAAAGTCCTGAAATTTCAGCTTTAATCATAGATCCCTGGCTATTCCTTATAACTTGCATATTATCCTTTTCCCTCTTTACCTTTTAGAATTGCTATTCATCCTTTTTTAAATAATAGTGTTTTTTTGTATTTTCAAAATACATGTAAAGATAGTTTTCAGCATTCACCCTTGCAAAAACTTGTGTTCGAATTTTTTATCTCTCATTTCCCTCCACCCCCTCCTCTAAATGGAAAGTAATCCAATATGTGCCAAATACATGCATTTCCACATTTATCATGCTGTGCAAGAAAAGTCAGATAAAAAAAAAAAGAGAAAGAAAACAAAATTCAAGCAACAAAAGCAAAGATGAAAATACTATGTTGTGATCCACACTCAGTGCCCACAGTCCTCTTTCTGGATGCAGATGGCTCTCTCCATCACAGGATCATTGGAATTGGCGTGAATCACCTTTCCATTGAAAAGAGCCAAGTCTATCATAGTTGATCATCGTATAGTCTTGTTGTTGCTGTGTACAATGATCTCCTAGTTATGCTCCTATCACTTGGCATCAGTTCATGCAAGTCTCTCCAGGCCTCTCTGAAATCATCCTGCTGGTCATTTCTTACAGAACAATAATATTCCATAACATTCATATACCATAATTTGTTCAGCTATTCTCCAATTGATGGACATCCATTCAATTTCCAGTTCCTTGTTACTACAAAAAGGGCTGCCACAGACATTTTTGCACATAGGGGTCCTTTTCCCTTTTTTATGATCTCTTTGGAATACATATCCAGTAGAGACACTGCTGGATCAAAGGCTATGCACAGTTTGATATCCCTTTGAGCATTATCTATTCATCCTTTTAAACTCTTTTGCAAAGTCATTGACTAAGATTTCCCTAAACCATTTGTCCTTATCCTTTTTTACCTACCATGTAGGAAAGTGCTGTGGGGTGTGTGTGTGTGTGTGTGTGTGTGTGTGTGTGTGTATTTTACTAGTGCAATTATTAATGCAGTATAGCTGTCTGTGCCTCTCTCCCAGCCCTCCAATAAAAGCTCCATGGGGGCAGGAACTTGTCTAACACAGTATTATGAAAACACAAGATGTTTAATAAAAGTTTGTTGCATGAATGAAGTAATGAATGAATGAATGCACACCATTACTAGGATGCATTCATTCTGTGAGCCTTTCCTGATGACACATTTATTTGTCATTGAGCACTTGGTACTCTAGAGCAACAGGGAAGCTGCAATAAAAAGAGGACCATTTTGAATAAAAAGGAAAACAATGAGGAATTCTTGGTGAGAGGCCAACATGAACTTCTGTCATAATTCATTTTAGCTACATTGCAACTTTTTAATATTTTGAAAAAAAACACATTATCTCTCATAAAGCTTGCCAACTAATTATACTAATGAATGTTTATATAATTTGCAAATTAAAATGATAATTTTTAAACAGTCCGTAAATTACTGTCTTTTGGCTATTGTAAATACCATTCCTCCTGGGGGAGGAGACCGGGTAAAGAGTTTATTTGGAATCAGAGCACCAGCATTCAATTCCCCAAAGTGATACTTATTTATATTCATGTGACCTTGGAAAAGCCTGCATTTTATGTCCTCCTTTAGCAGATCCTCTTTCTAATCTAGTATTCTTTTTACAAGATTGGTGCTTAATAAATGCTTATCTTGCTGATTTGGATCAAATTGATGTGATGGGACCTTAGATTCCTAGTGAACATCATTTGAACATCTTTATTCATCAATACATGAAAAAAGAATTTAAGTGCTTGCAGTTTAGAAAAAAAGCAATATGTAAGGCTGTATATGCAAATAGAAAATACAATTCCTGCTTTTGAGGAATTCACTTTTTAATTCTAAACCATCATTTCTATGGAAAGTAAGGTTTTCCAAGTACTTTACATATATTATCTTGTTTCATCTTCACAACAACCTGTACTTTACTTGTAAAGCATGTACTATACTTATCATTCCTATCATGTAGGTAGTGAGACTGAGATTAAAAAAAATTAATTGACTTACCCATGGTCACATAGTTATTAAGTACCAGAGAGAGAATTAGGAGCTTGTTCTACCTGATTCCAAAGCCTGCATTGCTTCCATTATGCCAGACTGAACCAAGAGAAATGGTTTGACTTTATAGGGCCCTAGGATCATTGTAGTGTGCAGGTGAATTTGAGACCTCAAAGTATATATTCATGGCACATAAATCTTTGCAAGTTCTACCATACTGAAAAGGTTTTGTGTACAGTGTATTCTGATGATAGACATACTGGTTGCCATGTGTATTCCTGATCAGATCAATTCAGAGATACCCATCACCTGGTTGATTAGTAATGGATGAAATTTTCAATCACAAGAACTTTCCAAGTCATGGAGGTATAGTGAGCTGCATTGGTGAAAGGAATAGCCAACTAATGAATAACACAGATCCTTGATATTTTAGAGCAGAGAGCTCAAAACAAAGGATAATAATGAAAATGGTTCTCAGTAGATGGACTTGTGGGCATAATCTCAAATGAAAAAGAAACTTGAATATCTCTAAATGTAATTCTTTCCCCCAAAAATATCTCTTTCAGTAAAATCTCATAATACAGAACAAATTGACTGCCCTTGATTCAATAAGACCTCTTCAAATTAAATTCCAAATTCACTTTTGTTCCTGTGCAACAGCTTCTCTATTCTGTAAGTCTAAATTGGAACAAGCTCATCAAAAATAATTACTTCTTAATGATCTAGCTTCAGGAAATACATGGGAATAAAATAAACACAAGAATAAACACAAATGCAGTTATTGTTATTTGTCCTTCATTTTTTAAGAGAACCACTAAGATGATGTCTTGACTGGTACATTAATTGAATTTAAGTGAGGTCTAGTGTCACAAAGAGTCATTGAACTCCAGTGGCAAGACAAAAGTAGGGATGACTGATGATGACCTGGGATGCAGTGGATGTCCTTGGCATCTCTGAAGACTGAGCAGTCTCTATGAGCTGATTTCAAGGCCATTGAAACAAACTGTTTTCATTCCCCATTCCAATGGGGTAAATCTTCACATATATGGAGTAAACACCCTCCTAACTCACCGCTAGATTTGTGACCTATCAATCATCTGCAACCTGGTTTAGTTCATCTACTGAGAGGGTTTGCTAAAGTATGGCTATTGCACATGCTACAGCTTCTTGGAGCCACAGGTAAGAGTTGAGTGCCAGGATAGCAATGGTGGAAGAACACCCTAGAAAATGGTTTGGCAAAATGGAAATGCTAGTTTTCCTTAAACATCCATACAACCTAAATGTTGTAAATATGGAGGAAAAACCTCATTCTCACTTTTGAGATCCATTAAATTAAAAAAAAAAAAACCTTCTACTATCTTCTTTCAAAAAGAGTTTCAAGTATGAGAGAAGATGAGATAGACAAAAACATCTCAATAAATATTTACTAAGAACCTGCTCTGTGCCAGGCACTGTACTCAGCATGGTGGATATAAGGAAAACAAAAGGCATGAAATCATACCTAATTACAAGCAATTTATATTTTATAATATATGTATACATAAAATGTTATATTCTATTATATATGTATATAAAACATTCTATTATTCTATATTATATTATATACATATTAATAAGTATATATATATATTTCATTATTCTATATTCTATTATATACACATATGTTCTATTATTCTGTATCCTATTATATAAGTGTATATTCTACTATATACATATATGCATACATCTATTCTATATATTTTCTATACATATTTTTGTTGGTTTTTATTCATATACATTTTATGCATATATATATATATACACAAGACTACACAAGACTTTTATATTCTGTTATATATACATATATACCTACAAACACATATATATATGGACAGCATAAATATAAAATATATAAATACAACTAAATACATATATACAAAATCAATAAATATAATTAATTTGAGAGAAAGGACATTAAAAGCTAAGACAATCAGGAAAGGCTTCATTTAAAAGATTTGACCAGCATCTTAAAGAAAGAGAAATACTCAATGAATAGTGATGAAAAGAAAGCACTCCAAGTATGAAGGAAAGCCATTGTAAATCCACAGAGATAGTAAATGGAGTATAGAGTATGAGAACAGAGAAAATGGCCTGTTTGCCTGGATCACAGAATATAGAGAAAGGAGCACTATCTACTGTAGTTAGAAAGATAGGTTGGGGAAAAGTTATTCAGGCTTTTAAAAATTAAGTTGGTGATTTTATATGTGATTCTTGAAGCAACAGAAAGTTATGCAATTGATAAATTAAGTAGTATTGTAAGATATGTATGTATTTAGGTCATGGGCACTCCAATCTGAGTTTTTAGGTCTGATCAAGTTCTAAGAGGCATTTTCAGGACCTTGGGAACTTCCACTGGGGGAAGTCTTCACATGCTTGGGAACCCCCCTAACTCACTGAAAGGTGTGTAGCCCACTAATTACCCTACTTAGTATATAGCCCATCTGCCAAGGGAGTTTGCCAGAGTGTAGGTGCAGCAGGTTCTACACCTTGTTGGAGCTGTAGCTGAGAACTCAACACCAGGTGGACACCAAAGTGGATGAGCATCCCCACTTGACATGAACAAGAGCCTATGATGAGTTCAATGGGGACCTAAAAATTACATGTGTATAATGCTTGGTTGATGAGATTCCCATGGGAAATTTAGAAAATACATATACATTCTGGTTTCAAAACTTCTAACCACAAGGTAAATAGAATCCATTTTGGTTGCAGCATATCATCAAAAATGGGGCTAAATTCAGAAGGAACTAATTAGCCTTGCTTTTTCAATTGATTTTACTTCTTCCAGTCTCTCAACTAGTGAGAGAAACTGCTTTAAAGGAAAAGGTCTTTATTCTTTCTCATCCAGGTTAGTTAGTAAGTGGTCCATAAATATAAGCCTGTTTTTTGTCCTCCTATTTTTTTTTTCTTTCATTTTAGGTGAAGAAAAATTAGAGGCTATAACCATACAAATTTTGTAAAGACAGGAATACACATCATTAGGAGTTCCAGTGATAAGAGTTCTTGAGATTTTGAGTAGTAGGTATAGTTTTGAGGAACCATATTTGGGCTCAATTCCAGTGATATGTAAGACAAAGTCTTAGCTACTGGTAGGGTTATGTTTAGATATGAACCTGGTGGAATCAATGTTATATAGAAAACTTATAAGTCTAATCTGTCTTTCCCCAGAGGTCAAAGCAGTAATAGTGAGGGTGTGCACTTGAAGTGATGGGGAGAAATGTTGAAACTGCTTTTTTTGCTGTATATTAGAAGTAAATGTCCTTTTGTAAAAATCTGAATTGTGTTAATTAGTTAATGGAATTCGGATATTAATTGTAGGAGGTATACACTGGAATGGAGACTAAAGCCAATACATTAGAGAAGAGAAACCTGTAATTAAGCTGATTTGTCTCTCAGCGAGGGTAGTCAAGGTACTTAACTATGTCAGTTCTTTAATGAAATTCACCTGAACAGAACTTGCCCATTCACCACAATGCCTCTGTTTTTTATCCATTCTTTGTAATACAAGATGATAAAACTACATATAATCTACAGATCAATTTTTTGTGATCTAATTGATAGGTTTTCTTTTTCTAAAAGAAACTGAGTCTGAAGTAGATTATAATACAGTTAGTTTTGCTTATTTTTTTCCCTAGCTATAATGAAAGGAGGCAATGAGGCTTATAATCCAGAATTCATTTTCTGGGCTTTGGGATGGGTTTTTGGTTTCTATAATTGAATTGGGGAGGGGAGGGAAAAAGGAAGGAGAATATTTCACACAGAGTAATGTTAGCAAGCTTGGAAGTATTAACCCAGAAAATCAGAGAGCTGAGGAGTTTCTCCATCCTGTTCTACGGTTCAGAACTCTTCCCTGCTGCCCACTGCATGATAGAGGTAAGCAGCATAACCTTTCAGTCTGCTACAAAGTGCTGACCTGAAATAGCCTGCTGTCAACTTGCTTTATTTGCCTGAAATGACTTCCCTTGTTTGAGTGAACCAATCCAGTCCATAGTTTTAAAAGTTACCTGCAATACTACTGGAGAATACAGAAAGAATTCCAAGTTTAACAGGTGATGTTGTTGTCAATTAGTCTGGATGCTACTAATTTACTGTAATTTGTAATCAAAGTAAATAAGATGGCCAGTGAGGATTTATAGTTGTCATCTTGATCTACAGAGAAGACAACAAGATCCAATCAAAAATATTTGCAGAAGTTTTACTTGCTAATATTATAATAAAAGGATTACCATGTTTCCCTCTGTGGGGGTGTAAATTCCTTCTCACTTTGCAACTTGTAGTACCTGGGCATGAAAAAATTAAACATATTGTACTTCACCTGGGGAAATAACTGTCACTCCTGGGTGAAAATTTCATTTGTTAGAAAACAAATTTAGAATTCCTAGGGTTTTATTTGTTTAATGCTTTTATACATTTGTAGCCCAGAGATGTCAAAAAATTTTCTCCAGTATTTTTTTCCCTTAAATTTTTAAAGTATATTCCTTGATTAGAAAAATTTCTGGATCCTGAATAGCATGTGTCATTAACTTTTTTATCTTTTCAATGTTTTGACATATGTACACACATTTCTAAAACAAAATTAAACTTGACCATTTATTTTTATTTTTAAAAAATATGGTAAGCCAGTAATATGTACTTATATTTGCTGCTATTTTAAATGAAGATATAAATTTATACCTAATAATTTGATTGGGAATAGATGTCCAAAGTAAAGGACTATTGTTAACTTTAGAACTAATTGAGGGAAGGGAAGGAATGAGTGAAAACTCAAGAAATAACATTTTGCAAAACTTCAACTATACATTTCAATGTGTCTGGTTTTCATAACCCATATTAAGAAGATCACTAGGATATGACCATACATTCAAAATCAATCAAATGTAAGATTTTTTGCCAGGGGAAAATTAATAAGCTTTTAGGTTAAATTGATATCTTTATTTTAATCACTGATTAAAAGAAAAAATGTTAAGAAATACAGGACAAAAGCATAGACACCCAGAGTGACTTTATTGAAGTTTTCTGCCAACTTGCTTTTTTAAATCAATCATTTTTAAATAAATGAGTAAATGAATAAATAAAAAAGAATGTATTAAGGATTGGAAATTTATGTGTTAAGCATTATGGATATAACTATAAATAAGGACAATTTCTTAGCCCCCAGAGCATCCACATAAAATAAAAAAGATAGCATATTAAGAGGATTGGGCCCTCCTTCTCTCATTATTTTTTGGATAAATTCAGTAAATGGAGCCACAGAGAAGTAATAGATTGATATATTCTTCACATTGGAAATCATAATATCAATTCGATTATAATCCCAGACCCAGAAAGCAGAGGGTCTATGTGTGTAGTGGTAGGAGAGATATGTCTCTTGATAATGTTTTTTATCTTTTTTTAATATTCTTAGAACTTAGCACAGTGCCTGGAACTGGAAAACAGTAAATGTTTTAAGTTTTTGATTGGTTAAATGATTGAGAGTATTTGGTGCATCAATAAGGAAACTGCCTATGAGATGAGGAAAGGGATGGTGGATAATGAAGCATGAATAGAGTTAATCTGGCCAGAAATAATGGTTTAGGAGAAGCATTCACTAAGTAGGATAGTGGGGTCCTAGGATTGAACTTCTGGAGGCGAAAGGATAAATTCCTCCAGATCATAATCTCTTGTCTGAAAGGCAAGGTAGATGATGAGATATGGGAATAAAGTATCAATCTTATTGCAATCTGTAATATATTATTATCTATAATATCATCTAATAATAGAATAAAAATTATCATAATCTTAATTTCCTGAAAAAATAAACAATATGTATTTGAAAGTGAAGAAATTTCTAGTCCTCCAAAGAATGATACAGTACATTTTTTTAATTTTATTTGCATAACATATGTGTGGGTAATTCTTCAACAACAACCCCTACATAGCTTTCTGTTACAAATTTTCCCCCCAACTCCCCACCCCTCCATAGATGGCAGGATATCCACTACATATTAATTATGTTAAAATATTGGCAAATCGAATATATGTATACATATTTCCAAACATCATTGTTGTACAAGAAAAATCTTATCTACACAAAAAATGTATCAGATAAAGGAAACATAATGTAACCAAACATCAATCAAGGAGTATGAGAATGTTATGTAGTGGTCCACATTTCACATCCCTCTCTCTGGGTGTATAGGGCTTTCTTCAGTGAACAATTGGAGGTGGTTTGAAACATTTCATTGTTGAAGAGAGCCATGTCCATCAGAATTGATCGTCATATAATACTATTGTTGCCGTGTATAATGATCTCCTGGTTCTGCTCATTTCACTCAGCATCAGTTCATGTAAGTCTCTCCCAAGCCGCTCTGAAATCATCTTGCTGGTCATTTCTTACAGAACAATAATATTCCATAATATTCATATACCATAATTTATTCAGCCATTCTCCAATTGAAGGGCATCTATTCAATTTCCAATTTCTAGCCACTACAAAAAGGGCTTCCACAAACATTCTTGCACATGTGGGGCCCTTTCCTTCCTTTATGATTTCTTTGGGATATAAGCCCAATAGAAATGCTGTTGGGTCAAAGGGTATGCACAGTTTGATAACTTTTTGAGCGTAGCTCCAAATTGTTCTCCAGAATGGCTGTATCCATTCACAGTTCCACCAACAATGAATCAGTGTCCCAGCCCTCCGACATCCCCTCCAGCATTCATCATTAACTTTTCCTGTCATTTTAGCCAATCTGACAGGTGTGTAGTGGTACCTCA
>JAJPUD010011884.1:38360-52162 GCA_023553655.1 Myrmecobius fasciatus
TGCATATATGTTAAGTATTGATACTGCTTCATTGCCTATGGAACCCTTTAGTAAAATAAAGTTTCCTTCCTTATCTCTTTTAATTAGATCTATTTTTGTTTTTACTTGATCCGAGAAAAGGATTGCTACCCCTGCCTTTCTTTGTTCCCCTGAAGCATAGAAGATTCTGCTCCAGCCCTTCACCTTCACTCTCTATGTATCTCTATGCTTTAAATGTGTTTCTTGTAAACAACATATTGTAGGATTCTGGCTTTTAATCCAGTCCGCTACCCCCTTCCATTTTATGGGAGAGTTCATCCCATTCACATTCACAGTTAAAATAACTATATCTGTATTATCTGCCATCTTATTTACCCAGAGTTATGATTTTCTCTTCCTTTTCCTCTCTCTCCCTTCCCCCCTCCCCAGTACTTTGCTCTTGATGACCACCTCCCACCAATAGTCCTCCCCCCTTTAGATTCCCTCCCTCCCCTTTATACCTTTCCCCTAATCCTTCTATTAGTTTATCCCTTTCCTTTTCTCCCCTCCCTCCTACCTTCCCACAAGGAGGGTCAGGCCTTTCTTTGAAGCCAAATGTGTCTGATATACTCTCTTAGAGTCCAATCTAATGAGAGTATGGTTTACACAATACTCATCACCCTCCCTTCTTTCCCTCAATTATATTAGATCTTCTATGTCTCTTTATGAGATTTTGCCTTATTTTAGCTCCTTTATTTTTACTTTATTTTGCCTCCTTTCCCCCTTTCCCCCCTTTTTCTTTTTCAGTATGGTATCCCTTCCACTTCTAATTTCTTTTCCATTATTATGAAAGAAAAATCAAATTATACTGCCATTCTTTAAGGATACCTATAGTAGAAATATAGTTCTCAAGAGTTTTCCTTTTTACCTTTTTATGCTTCTCTTGAGTTCTCTATTTGGAGGTCAAATTTTTTGTTGAGATCTGGTCTTTTCATTAGAAATAGGTGAAACTCTCCTGTATCATTGAATGACCATCTTCTTCCCTGGAAGATGATGCTCATTCTAGCTGGATAACTTATTCTTGGCTGTAATCCAAGTTCTTTTGCCTTTTGGAATATCTGATTCCAGGCCCTTCGATCCTTTAAAGTGGAAGCTGACAGATCCTATGTAATTCTAATGACAGTTCCTCGGTATTTGAACTATTTCTTTCTAGCTCCTTGCAATATCTTTTCCTGAAATTTGGCCACGATATTCCTTGGGGTTTTAATTTTGGGGTCTCTTTCTGGAGGTGATCGGTGAATTCTTTCAATGCCAATTTTGCCTTCTGATTCTAAAACATCAGGGCAATTCTCTTTCATGATTTCCTGGAAGATAGCATCCAGGTTCTTTTTTTCATCGTGGTTTTCACGGAGTCTGATAATCCTTAAATTCTCTCTCCTGGATCTGTTTTCCAAGTCAGTTGTTTTTCCTAGGAGATATTTCATATTTTCTTCTATTTTTTCATTTTTTTTGTTTTTGTTTGATTGATTCTTGAATTCTTATAGAGTCATTTACTTCTATTTGTTCAATTTTAATTTTTAAAGTATTATTTCCTTCAGTTATCTTTTTTAGCTCCTTTTGTAGCTGGCCAATTGAATTTCTTGATTTAATGCATTCTTTTTCCACTTTGCCAGTTTTATTTTTCAGTGAATTGTTGTCTTTTTCCAATTCACTAATTTTGTTTTTCAGTGAATTGTTGTCTTTTTCCAATTCACCAATTTTGTTTTTCAGTTCACCATTTTTATTTTCCAGTGAATTGGTGATTTTTTCCAATTCACCAATTTTGTTTTTCAGTGAACTGTTTTCTTTTTCCAATTCACCAGTCCTATTTTCCAGTTTTTGATATTTCTGTTGCCCTGATCTCAATTTATTTCCCCATTCTTCTTCTAGCTCTCTTTTGAGATTCTTAATGCCATCTTCAAGGTAAGCTTTCTGAAAGGGAGACCAACTTAAGTCTGCCTTTGTGGCTTCATCTGGGATTTTTTTCATAATGTCAGGATCTGGGGACTGTTCTATTTTTTCTGCGTAAAAGCTTTCTATGGTGAGAGCTCTATTCTGCTTCTTGCTCATGATTTAAAGTTGGGATATTGATCACCAGCAGAAAATACTGCAAGAATTTGTATTTGCCCTGGGGCAGTTAGCCGAGTTGACCTCCAGTCTGAGGCTGGTCGGGCTAGATTCACACTAGGACCATGTTTTCAGCTGCTCTCAATCCACCCTTTACCAAAGGCAGATCTGCCAAACCACCTTCCCCCAAGCAGAGCAAAGTGGCCCAGGCGTCTCCCAGGGACTTCCTGGGTGCCTAAAATCCGCCCCTCTATCGCAGCCCTGACTTCTGCCCCGGCTGGAGTCTGATTGCAACCAGTGGCCGATTTCCCCTGAGCCTAACCTTCCCCCGGAGTTCTTTCAAGGTAGATTTTTGATAGAAGTGCATTGTAGTCCAAATGTTTGGTAGAGCCCTCACTCCAAAACCAGTTCGAAGGCTCACTTTGTCTGGGTCTGAGGGAAGGTCTCAGTTCACAGAGAACGCTGTCTGCAGTTTGCCATCTTGGCCCGATATAGTACATTTTAAAAAAAGGACCAAAAAGATAGATATTTCAGTAATGGAAAGAAGAAGAAAAATAAATGATTATTCCTTGTTCAAGGAGTCATGGAAACAGCTATTTGTTGACTTGATAAACACAATAGAGTTAGTTTGTTGTCTTCCATAGGGTATGTATCTTAGGTATAATATAAAACTTCTTAAAACCTATCAAAATCAACTACCCTCTTCTTGTGATTCAAGGGAACTTAAATAACACTTTCATATAACCTAAAAATTATTCTCATTTTGACATATTAGGAAACAATTAAATACTACAGGGTTACATGATATGGTTTCCTCACTTTATTTCATGGATAACAGCTTATGAAGAAGAGAAAAAAGTAATTTGGAGAATGAAAAGATGATGTAGAAGTTGATTTGGGAATTTGATTTGGAATTCTGAATCTTCACAATATAGCATTGACAGATGACTGGACGGAGATGGAGTAAACATGGCAAAAGATGGTACAATTTTATTGACAGTTGTATTGCAAATTTAAATGAAAAGATTTTAAATTCATAAGGAGAGGGAGATTTCCTAATTACTCAAGTTAGGTTCTATAAAGAGACTCCAGAAAGAAGCAAGAATAATAACTATAAAGTATCTAAAAATTTTCAGTAGATAGCTTCCAAGAAAGAATCCATTTGTAAAGCCCAGTAGTTTCAAATATCTGTTCTCAAAAGTTGAAATTTTGGGCAACAAAAAAGAAGAAGAAGAAGTTCAACACAAGGAGGCGAATTTAATAATATAGAAATACTTGGGACAGTGTTGGATCAAATGTGGAACTGAAATTTGACTCAGAATTATTAAGCCTTATTTAAAAGAAATTACAAAGGTCAAAAAAGTAGAGATTAAACTGGGGTAACATTTAATAGGATGTCACAGTGTAATTTTAAACTATTAAATCTCCCTCTTCCATCCTTCTGGTTATAAAGCGCATTTATTTAAATTTGTAATATAATTTATAAATAAATTTGCACCATTCTTTGCAATTACTATTCCATTTCTGTGGAGTCATCTGTCAGTCATGTTACTGTATGGATTTGAAACTTAAAACTGAATGGATGCTTTTGGAACACCCTATATTCAAAAGGTATACTTATGTGGGGAAATTGAGGATTCAGAGTAGAAAATGTGACATAATATTTGAAAAAAAAACGTCAAAGGAAAGGGAAAGAGAAGTTTTGATGACCTTTCTCATACTTACCTAGACTGTCTTTAAGAAATTAGGTAGTCTGATGGTTGGACAACAATCAAAACTTTTCTGATGAGTTTGAAACTGTCTGAGATTATTATATACTGGTAAAATTTTTGTGAAATCAAAGTTCTCTAAAAACCATGGGAGAACCAGGATGAAGAAAGACTTGGTGGAATCCTCCCAACAGCCACAATAAGTAGGAAAGTGCTTCTTTGGCAAAAATCCTCTCAGTGTCAATCAGTCTCTAACATACTAACCTAGATTTTAATTTTTATTTACTAAGGGCCTTTTGTCTTTAATCTGGATGTTTTTATTTTTGAAATATAAATATTTATTAATGTTTCTATTTTCTCCAGCCATACTTGAAAGAAAACCCTGAGCCCCTTGTTCAGAGATCAGCAGTTTATCTGCTCCTGGAGTGCTATCCCTTGAAAATGAATCCAGTAGTAAAATAGCCAAGTACCTCATTAACACTTTGGGAAGTGTTTGTTACTTTCCAAGCTCTTGCTCAGAGGGAATCTGAAAGGTGATTTTTGGAAAAGAAAAGCAGGGTTCTTCTTGTAAGAAATAATTAGCAGCTAGGGGGTAAAATTAAACTTCCCTGGCTTAATATTTTATAAAATTAAAACAGATGCATTCCATTTTAAAAGTCCTGACTTGCAACTACTCTTTCTTACTTAAGGAATTGAAAATGATCTCCTCAAATTCTTCCTGGACTTACAAGCTTCAAAGCTTACCTATTTACAATGTGTAAGAAAGCAACAAATGAGTATGAAACTATGACTATAATAAGAATCTATCAGCTGAAAATCTATAGCATTCAAAATTTGTTTTGAGAATGATTTTGGTTTTGTTTGTTGTTTTTGGCAGCGGTAGAGGTCATCAAATTATATTTGGGAAATTGGTTAATTATTTATATTACCATGGTATGTAAAGAGCATTGGTTTGGAATTAGAGATCCTGGATTTGAATCCCAGCTTTCCTACTTTATACCAGTATACCTTGAAGCAAATTACTTCTCTTTAGCCTGTTTCTTCATCTATAAAATATTGTTAGTCTATTTCAGCTAAATGGTCTCTTCCAACTCTAGGTTTTGCTTTTGAATCAGATAATTGTCAAATGCATTTTGTATTTGTATTTGTATAATATTGTACAGAGTACCGAAGGCCTGGATGGTACATTTGAATACATTTGAATACCTGTTTCATTAACTCATTTAGGAAATATTTACCTAATATCTACAATGTGCTATTTTAATAAATTCCAGGAGCATTAAAACAAACAAAAATTGTCTATCTCATACACCTAGATGAGGCTGGGTGACAGAAAGAAGAGCTCAAAAGATCTTCAATTTCTTGACATGAGTAATTCCATTTTAGGTTATACTTCTTTTTTCAGAGTTAAGAAGACTGCCAAATCTCACCCTTATGTTGTATTTTTCTTTATACCATTTCTTGTTCAAGGACAACCAAAGAGAAAAAGAATCAGCTTTGGCCTTTCCAGGCCAATGAAAGTCCAGCATATTAGATAGTCTGTCTTCCCTCCCCAAAGAACAATGAACAATGAACAGCCCCAAGGCCAATTTGGCCCAGGTTAATTACTGTTTTCTGCATATTATAATTATCTATAGGAAACAATTTCATACTCAAAAGCCAACTTAGCCTATTAGGGTAGTAACCTGCTACCTTGCTAGTAACTGATATATATTTACCTTTTTTTAACATAGCGTTTTATTTTTCCAAATACACACAGAGGTAGTTTTCAATATTCACCTTTACAAAACTTTGTGTTTGAAATTTTTCTCTCACCCTCCCCTTCCTGCCCTAGACAATAAGCATCTACTATAGGTCAAATGTGCACTTATAAAAATATTTCCATATTTGTCATGCTAAGGAAGAAAAAATAGATAAAAAGGGAGAAAAACACAAGAAAGAAAGAAAAAAAGAAAAAAAAGCAAGTAGACAACAACAACAAAAGATAAAAATATTATGCATTGATCCACATTCAATCTCTGTAGTTCTTTCTCTGGATATGGATGGCTCTTTCTGTCACAAGTCTATTGGAAATGTCTTGAATCATCTTAAGGTTGAAAAGAGCAAAGTCCATCACAGCTGATAATCTTCTTGTTGCTGTGTACAATGCTCTCTTGGCTCTGCTTGCTTCATTTAGCATCAGTTCATGTTAAGTCTTTCCAGCCTTCTGAAATCAGTCTACTCATCATTTCTTATAAAATAATAACATTCCCTTACATTCATATACCATAACTTATTCTTCCATTCTCCAACTGATGGGCATCCACTCAATTTCCAGTTCCTTGTGTCTACAAAAAGGGCTGCCACAAACATTTTTGGCAATTATAAAAGTCTTTTCCCCTTTTTTGTGATTTCTTTGAGATACAGACCAGTGCAGACACTGCTGGATCTAAGGTATACACAGTTTGATAGCCCTTTGGGCATAGTTTCATATTGCTCCCCAGAATGAACCAACTGATATTTCTCCCTGCCTTGGCTTGCAACTTACATATAGAAATCAAATATTTGACAGATGTGTTATAAATGATTAATAAAATAGGCTTTCTGTTAGAATTCCCCCAGCATTACCTCTAAAATTATTCCAGTTCTTATATTTATTATCAGATAACATCTTTATTTTTGAAGTAGCCCTCAGATCACAATGCTTTTGCCCTGTAGTGTGACTTTTGGGGGAGACGTGTTAACTATTTCAAATCAGTTACCAGGCAGAAAATCATTTCAAAATTTGGAGTTCACTGTGGGCACAATGGAGTATGTAGAAACATTCTACTGCAAACAAATCAGAGAATTTAGGGCACAAATATATGTGAATTTTATTACAAATAAGAAGTCTTGAGAAACTCAATAATAGAAGGAATATTGCTTTAGCATAAAATCCTTAAATGAACTTCTCTATTCTTTAAAACCAAAATCACTATGTGCTATAACTACCAAATTTACCTTGTCCCTTTTGTCTGAATGTTTCAGAGGAAGTATATGCTTTCTATCTGTGATCAGACCATTTGTTGTTGTTGTTGTTGTTTATTTTTATTTTTTTTAAAGTAGGTCCAAACACAATAGAGTAGCATGTTTATTTGGCAGCGATATACTTCTAAAATTGTAAAGGTACCAGTGACAATTGACGTCTACCCTAAAGATATATTCTGTTTTATTTTCTGCTCTAATTACAAATGAGTCGAGAAGGAGAGATTCTTCTCCCTCCCATGTAGGTAGTAGCCATGAATTCAAGGAAAATTAATAGATATTTTCATTTTTTTAATGTTTCAACATTATGGAAGGAGACACACACACACACATAGAGACAGAGAGAGACAGAGAGCATATAGTTTACAATCTAAGCTTCCTTTAAAATGTAAAGCTTAGGATGAAAAACAAAAGAAAGAAAGAAAAGATGAAGCAGAAATTTATTATACAACTTTTCTGATGAATTGCCCCAGCTATTTCTAACCATTCCTTTAGTCTTTATATATCATTTAATTTCACTTATAAAGAATCTTGCTTGTGATCTTTATTGAGCTATTCTGGGCAACTATATTAAGTCTCCCTAAGAAGTCTATAATCTTTAAATTTGCAAAATTCACATCTTTATTGTTTTTGTTCCCTAAAAGCTTTGCCTATATGTTGCAGGAACCCAAGAAAAGCATGTTAATGTCTACCTCTTATTCATTAGAGGCAGGATTCAAGAATGTTTTTGCTAAAGATACATTAATATCTATATGTGGTAGATGCACCACACAATGTGGTGTAATTAGCACAATTACTTTCTCCCTTTTCTCTGGCTGAGAGGAAGTAGGTTGTTTTCTAAATGTGATCAGAGCATTTGTTCTTGAAAAAATAAATAATCCTGATCAACACAGAGTAACCTTTCAGCTCAATATGACACTAATAATAAAAAGCATTCTAATTAATCAGTGGGGGTTCATTAGAATTAATCCAGTCCAATTTCCTTATTTTACACATTATATGACTTGCCCAAGGTCCCATAGCAATTAAAATTTAAATTTAGTTCATGAGGCTCCAAATGCATTGATCTATCACACCATATTGCTTCCATATATGACATACTGAAGAGGGACTGATGTTAGGAACAGGCAGAAAAGTAACTTTATGTCTTGAATTTAGGGGAGACTTCAATGCTCTTCCTTACCCCACACCTAAAATATATATTCCTTATCTAATTATGTGAGAGGCAGGTAGGTGGCCCACTGGATAGAATTCCAATCCTAGAATCAGGAAGATATGAGTTCAAATCCAACTTCAGACACTTACTATGTGACTTTGTTCATCTACAAAATGAGCTGGAGAAGGAAATGCCAAACCATTTTTAGTATCTTTGCCAATAAAACCCCAAAGAGTCTTAAAGAGTCAGAAAAAACTAAAAAAATGGCTGCATGAAGATCTGATTCTTTAGGTAAAAATGTACACTTTTGATTTATGAGTTTGCCCACCTATTAAGGTGCTTACTTCTAGGAAAGAAAAGACTAAAAATATTATCATATATATATATATATATATGAATAATTTTGTATCCTTACCAAAAATCAAGTTTTAACAATGACTCCCCATTGCCTACAGATTTAAAGCCATGATATGGAATTTGATCTTTCCTCTCTACCTTTACATGTACATGGATATGCATTCTGCTGCAAACTCCCTTTGCAAATCACTTCCCCTCTATTTAGTTATCACCTTCAGTGTAATTGGTTTCTTCATTGTTTTCACACTGTCTCAGGCACATTTTCATTGTCATATTTTGTGCTTACTATTCCTTTCCTTTTACTCCCAGAAATGCTTTTCTTATTCTTCTCTGCTCATCTAATTTCTACCTGTTTCTTAATGTTTAGAATTCCATTCCCACTTCTATTAAGAAGACTTTCAAGTCTACTGAAGTCCATTGTCCCTTTCCTCCATAAAACTACTGTAGAAGTTATTGCTTTTACTACTCATATGTCATGTGATCCATTGCCACCTTGAATCATTAATTATTTTTAAAGCACTGCTGTCAAATTATTATTATTATTTTGCACTTCAATGATTTCATTGAAAGGTCATTTTCTTAGTACCAGAATATAATGATACTTAATTATTTTTCTTCAGCCAATTCAAGTTTTCATTTATATATTAGGAAGGAAATTCTTCAATGAATTAGGTATTTAGGAGTAGCTAAAGAGTACATATGCAAAATGTTTTATAAAGTGAAGCGCAAGACTTATAAGACATACTGTATTTCTTTGCTTTATATTTAAAGGGAAGGTTTTTTGTTTTTGTTGGTTTCGGTTTTGGTTTGTTTTCTACAACATGATGTCAAAAGAAAATTTGAAGTAGTTTCAGCTATTGTGGAAGTTAAGTTATATACTGCACTGATTGACTATATGCTTTCCAACCAGATATATGTCAGTTTAAATTCCTTAACCTATAGCAAGCCTTAATTGCTCCAACCATTACATAATTATTCAATTAAATTGCTACTTACTTGAATCTGGATATACATATCACTTTAGTCTAAGTTGAATTGTTACAGAAGCATTATAACAATAGCATACTCCACATGTATTGCTTTTAAATACAGAGCTCTATGCTAACAGTACAGTGTCATGGTGTCAAATTCAAATTAAAAAAAAAAAGAAGTAAGGATCCCCTTTGGGCCACATGTTGACTTAGAAAAGAACATATCAATATTATATATGTCTTCTATTTTTTATTTATTTTATTATTTGCCAATTATATTTTAATCTGATTTAGGCTGCACTTGGAAATATTTACAACTGCAAGTGGCCTATAACAGGTCCATATTTGATAGCTGTTTTAAAGAACTTCTTGTATCCTCAACAAAATCTTAAGTTTGCTTGGATGAAGGACTTGTTTTACAAGAGTAGTCTTATGCCTTTTGATAACAGTACAAAATCATGTAGCAAGATAGAATCTTCAAAGTGCATGTTTATATATAGATATATCTATATATAAACATGTCCATCTTACATGTACACCACATACCTTGTATTCAAGTACTCTTATGTATCTGCTATTTAATATATTATTCGATATATTTAGCAATGAGAAGTTATCAAAGAAATTAAATGAGAAAACATAAAAAACCCACTTATTTAACCAAAAATATTTCTCTAAAATGTAAAATCTGGATTATATAAATATCATGAGTATACTGATTTACTAGTTGGGGAAGAAATAGTCTTTTTTTTTACATACTTCTTTATACTTTATTTAAAAACTGAATATTTTGTTTTCTCTTTATATTCCTTTTAAAATAACATCTTAGTCTTTTTTTTCTTTTTTTTTGACCTTTGCAAAAACTTTTTTTTCCCAAGCTTTTCCCCTCCTTCCCCCCACCCCCCATCCCTAGATGACAGGTAATCTAATACATGCTAAATAGGATAAATTATATGACAAATACATGTATACATATCTACACAGTTATCTTACTGCACAAGAAACATCAGATCTAGAAAGAGGAGAAAAAAAAAAACAACCTAAGAAGGAAAACAAAATGCATGGAAATATTCACAGAAAGCATTAAAATGCTGTGTTGTGGTTGGTACTCAGTTCCCACAGGACTCTCTCTCGATGTATAAGTATCTTAATCGCTGAACAATAGGAACTGGTTTGAATCACATCATTGTTGAAGAGAACCATGTCCGTCAGAATTCATCATCATATAGTCTTGTTGCTGTATATAATGCTCTCCAGGTTCTGCTGATTTCACTCAGCATCAGTTCATGCAAGTCTCTCCAAGCCTCTCTGAAATCCTCCCGTTGGTCATTTCTTACAGAACAATAATATTCCATAACATTCATATACCATAATTTATTCAGCAATTCTCCAATTGATGGGCATCTTTTTAATTTCCAGTTTCTTGCCACTACAAAAAGGGCTGCCACAAACATTTTTGCACATGTGGGTCCCTTAACCTCCTTCAAAATCTCTTTGGGATATAGGCCCAGTAGAAACACTGCTGGGTCAAAGGGTATATGCACTGTTTGATAACTTTTTGAGCATAGCTCCAAGTTGCTCTCCAGAATGGTTGGATCCGTTCACAGTTCCACCAACAATGTATCAGTATCCCAGTTTGCCCATATCCCCTCCAACAGTTATCATTATCATTTCCTGTCATTTTAGCCAATCAGACAGGTGTGTAGTGGTATCTCAGAGTTGTCTTAATTTGCATTTCTCTGATCAATAGTGACTTGGAGCACCTTTTCATGTGACCGGAAATAGTTTCAATTTCTTTGTCTGAAAATTGTCTGTTCATATCTTTTGACCATTTATCCATTGGAGAATGGCTTGAATTCTTATATATTTGAGTCAATTCTCGATATATTTTAGAAATGAGGCCTTTATCACAACCTTTGGATGTAAAAATATTTTCCCAGTTTACTGCTACCCTTCTAATCTTGTCTGCATTCATTTTGTTTGTACAAAAAGTTTTAACTTGATATAGTCAAACTTACCTATTTTGTGATTAATGATGACCTCTACTTCTTCTTTGGTAACAAATTCCTTCCCCCCTCCACAGGTCTGAGAGGTAAACCACCCTACATTGTTCTAATTTGTTTATAATATCAATCTTTATGCCTAGATCATGAATCCATTTTGACCTTATCTTGGTAGATGGTGTTAGGTGTGGGTCAATGCCTAACTTCTTCCAGACTAGTTTCCAATTATCCCAGCAGTTTTTGTCAAATAGTGAGTTTTTATCCCCAAAACTGGGGTCTTTGGGTTTATCGAACACTAGATTACAATTGTCATTGAGTATTTTGTTCTGTGAACCTAACCTATTCCACTGATCCACTACTCTATTTCTTATCCAGTACCAAATGGTTTTGGTGACCACTGCTTTATAATATAGTTTTAGATTTGGTGCAGCTAGGCCACCCTCATTTGCATTTTTTTTCATTAATTCCCTTGAAATTCTTGACCTTTTGTTTTTCTAGATGAATTTTGTTGTTATTTTTTCTAGTTCAGTTAAATAATCTCTTGGGAGTTTGATTGGTATAGCACTAAATAGATAGATTAGTTTAGGTAGTATTGCCATCTTTATTATATTCACTCAACCTATCCAAGAGCACTTGATGTTTTTCCAATTGTTTAGATCTGACTTTATTTGTGTGGAGAGTGTTTTGTAGTTTTGCTCATATAGATCCTGACTTTCCCTTGGCAGATATATTCCCAAATATTTTATACTATCGATAGTTATTTTGAATGGAATTTCTGTTTGTATCTCTTGCTGCTGCCTTTTGTTGGTGATGTATAAAAATGCTGATGATTTATGTGGATTTATTTTGTATCCTGCAACTTTGCTAAAGTTGTGGATTAATTCTAACAGTTTTTTAGTTGATTCTCTAGGGTTCTCTAAGTAGACCATCATATCATCTGCAAAGAGTGATAATTTGGTTTCCTCATGACCTACGCTAATTCCTTTAATCTCTTTTTCTTGTCTTATTGCCAAGGCTAGCATTTCTAATACAATATTGAATAGTAATGGTGATAGTGGGCAACCTTGTTTCACCCCTGATCTTATTGGGAATGGTTCCAGTTTATCACCATTACATATGATGCTAGCTGATGGTTTTAAATAGATGCTACCGACTATTTTAAGGAAAAGTCCATTAATTCCTATACTCTCTAATGTTTTTAATAGGAATGGATGTTGGATTTTATCAAATGCTTTTTCTGCATCTATTGAGATTATCATATGTTTTTTGTTAATTTGGTTATTAATACAGTCAATTATGTTAGTAGTTTTCCTAATATTGAACCATCCCTGCATTCGTGGTATTAAACCTACTTGGTCATGGTGTATTATTCTGGGAATGATTTTTTGTAATCTCTTTGCTAATATTTTATTTAAGATTTTTGCATCAATATTCATTAGGGAGATTGGTCTATAATTTTCTTTCTCTGTTTTGTTTTACCTGGTTTAGGTATCAGTACCATGTCTGTATCATAAAAGGAGTTTGGTAGGGGTCCTTCATTCCCTATTTTTTCGAATAGTTTATATAATATTGGAGTTAACTGTTCTTTAAATGTTTGGTAGAATTCACATGTAAATCCATCTGGTCCTGGGGATTTTTTCTTAGGGAGTTGATTAATGACTTGTTCTATTTCTTTTTCTGAAATGGGACTATTTAAGTAATTTATTTCTTCTTCTGTTAATCTGGGCAATCTATATTTTTGTAGATATTCCTCCATTTCACTTAGGTTATCAAATTTATTGGCATACAGTTGGGCAAAGTAACTCCTGATTATTGCTCTAATTTCCTCTTCATTGGTGGAAAGTTCTCCCTTTTCATTTTTGAGACTAACAATTTGATTTTCCTCTTTCCTTTTTCTAATTAAATTAACTAGAGGTTCATCTATTTTGTTGGTTTTTTCATAAAACCAACTTTTAGTTTTATTTATTAATTCAATAGTTTTTTTACTTTCAATTTTACTAATCTCTCCTTTTATTTTTAGGATTTCAAGTTTGGTATTTGATTGGGGGTTTTTAATTTGTTCTTTCTCTAGCTTTTTTAGTTGCAAGCCCAAATCATTGATTTTCTCTTTTTCTATTTTATGGAAATAAGCATCTAGAGATATAAAATTTCCCCTTATTACTGCTTTGGCTGTATCCCACAAATTTTGGTATGTTGTCTCATTATTGTCATTCTCTTGAATGAAATGAGTAATTGTGTCTGTAATTTGCTGTTTCACCCATTCATTCTTTAGGATAAAATTATTTAGTTTCCAATTGATTTTTGGTCTATTTTCTCCTAGCCTTATATTGCATGTGATTTTTATTCTGCCATTATCTGAAAAAAAAATGCATTTGTTATTTCTGCCTTCCTGCATTTGATTTTAAGGTTTTTGTGTCCTAACTCATGGTAAATTTTTGTATAAGTTCCATGGACTGCTGAGAAAAAAGTAAACTCCTTTCTGTCTCCATTTAATTTCCTCCAAAGATCTATCATACCTAACTTTTCTAACATTTTGTTT
>JAJPUD010011885.1:0-52155 GCA_023553655.1 Myrmecobius fasciatus
TCTCTTTGGGATATAAGCCCAATAGAAACACTGCTGGGTCAAAAAGTATGCACAGTTTGATAACTTTTTGAGCATAGCTCCAAATTGCTCTCCAGAATGGTTGGATCCGTTCACAGTTCCACCACCAATGTATTAGTGTCCCAGTTTTCCCACATCCCCTCCAACATTCATCATTATCTTTTCCTGTCATTTTAGCCAATCTGACAGGTATGTAGTGGTATCTCAGAGTTGTCTTAATTTGAATTTCTCTGATCAATAGTCATTTGGAGCAACTTTTCATATGACTAGGGATGGTTTTAATTTCATCATCTGAAAATTGTCTGTTCATATCCCTTGACCACTTATCTATTGAAGAGTGGCTTGAATTCTTATATATATGAGACAATTCTCTATATATTTTAGAAATGAGGCCTTTATCAGAACCATAAAATGTAAAGATGATTTCCCAATATGATGCTTCCCTCTTAATCTTGTCTGCATTAGTTTCATTTGTACAGAAACTTTTTAACTTCATATAATCAAAATTATCTATCTGGTGTTCAATTAAGAGTTCCAGATCATCTTTGGACATAAATTTATTCCATCTCCACAGGTCTGAGAGGTAAACTATAATACGTTCCTCTAATTTGCTTACAATATCACTCTTTATATCTAGATCATGAACCCATCTAGATCTTATCTTGGTATGCGGTGTTAGATGTGGGTCAAGCCCTAATTTCTTCCACACTGGTTTCCAATTTTCCCAGCAGTTTTTGCCGAATACTGAGTACTTATCCCAAAAGCTTGGGTCTTTGGGTTTTTCAAACACTAAATTGTTAAAGTTATTGCCTAGATTGTCCTGATATCCTATCCTATGCCACTGATCAACTGCTCTATTTCTCATCCAGTACCAAATGGTTTTGATGACCACTGCTTTATAATATAGTTTTCGATATGGTACAGAAAGGCCACCTTCATCTGCCTTTTTTCATTAATTCCCTTGAAATTCTTGACCTTTTGTTCTTCCAAATGAACTTTGCTACTAATTTTTCTAGATCTGTAAAATAATTTCTTGGGAGTTTGATTGGTATGGCACTAAATAAGTAAATTAATTTGGGTAGTATTGTCATTTTTATTATATTTGCTCGGCCTATCCATGAGCACTTAATGTTTTTCCAATTGATTAGGTCTGATCTTATTTGTGTGGGAAGTGTTTTGTAGTTTAGTGCATATAGTTTCTGACTTTTCCTTGGCAGGTAGATTCCCAAATATTTTATCCCGTCATCCGTTATTTGGAATGGAATTTCTTTTTGTATCTCTTGCTGGTGAACTTTGTTGATAATATATAAAAATGCTGGTGATTTATGTGAATTTCTTTTGAATCCTGCCACTTTGCTAAAGTTGTGAATTATTTCTAGTAGTTTTTTAATTGAGTCTCTAGGGTTCTCTAAGTATACCATCATGTCATCTGAAAAGAGTGATAATTTGGTTTCTTTATTACCTACTCTAATTCCTTTTATCTCTTTTTCTTCTCTTATTGCCAAAGCTAACATTTCTAATACAATATTAAATAGTAATGGTGACAGTGTGCAGCCTTGTTTCACTCCTGATTTCAGTGGAAATGGTTTTAGTTTGTCTCCATTACATATGATGATGGTTTTTAGTAGATGCTACTAATCATTTTAAGGAAAAGCCCCTTTATTCCTATACTCTCTAGTGTTTTTAATAGGAATGGCTGTTGGTTTTTATCAAATGCTTTTTCTGCATCTATTGAGATAATCATATTTTTGTTAGTTTGGTTATTAATATAATTAATTATGCTGATAGTTTTTCTAATATTGAACCAGCCCTGCATCCCTGGTATAAATCCTACTTGGTTATAATGCACTATCCTAGGGATGACTTTCTGTAATCTCATTGGTAATATTTAAAATTTTTCCATCAATATTCAATAGGGAAATTGGTCTATCTTTTTCTTTCTCTGTTTTCACCCTACCTGGTTTAGCTAACTGATGAAAATTTTAATAGTACCTTGAAAAATACAATTAACATCACCAAAGGAGTGGCATTGAAAAAATATCATTAATCTCCAGCCCATTTTGCTTATTTTTTCATCCTTATACAATCTTTATAAGAAAGAGCTTGAATTTCAAGGCTACCTCTGTGTTGAGGACATATCCAATTCTGTTCTCTGCTTTCAGAAGACTAGCTCCTCCAAGTTGTCCCCCCCCTTAGGAACTACCTCATGATATTTTTGTTCGTTTGGATATATGGATAAATGAATTTGTATGATTTTTTGGATGAATAAATTCACTTTGATATGACCTGACTATTGGAGTTTTAGAGACATATCCTGTCCTCCTCCTATTTGTGCCTTACTCAACAACTAATCCATGACTAACTCCTATTCTCCAATTTGTAAATAATTGAACCAAGGTGTATGGCTGATTCTATTACTCTGTAATTAGATGTTCCCATGTAGTATCAGTTATATTCACTTATGGTCAAGTTCCTTTAATCATTTTAAGATTTTTTTTTTCTTTAAGGAATTTCACATCTTGTAATGAAGTTGTAGAAAAATTACTTTTTAAATCAATTTAATTTTTAAAAAATCCTTTACATTTTTGAAGAATATAAAAAGGTTTTTGTAGATAATTTTCTAAGTCTACCTTGCAGTTGATAAATATGTAGAAAATATGGAATTACATTGTATAATTGTTTATTTTATTTTATATTTCTTTTTAGAAACTGAAATGAATAAACAGTCTGAAAAACTAGCCTATGAGAAAGTTCTTATGAATATATACAAGTATACTTGGTAAATGTAATAACCCAAAATAGTTTTTTTAAATACCTCTTATTATCAATAGGTGCAGCAATGGATAGAGTGCCAGATCTGATCTCATCTTCCTGAATTCAATTATGGTCTTAGAGTTACTAGCTTTGTGACTCTGGGCAAGTCACTAAACCTTATGTGTTTTGGTTCTTCCTCTATAAAACAAGCCGGAGAAGGAAATAGCAAAGCATTTCAATATCTCTGCTATGAAAATCCCAGTGGGGTCATGAAGAGGCATATATTATTGAAAAATGAAAAAAAATTATCAATAATAATAGCTGCCAACGTCAATTCTTTAGGAATCTATAATTTTGTTGTTATGAGCACACACACACTCTTCCACCAAGACAGATCATAATCCCTCAAGAATTTAGAAGATTCTCTTTAAGAGTTCCTATAGAAGGGGGGGGGAGTAGATCTACTTAGGACTTATTGAGGGGTAAGTGTATCTGAATTTAGCTGCTTCAAATTCTGCAACTTAGGTTTGAGCAATATGTAAACCAAGAATTACAAAAAGAGCAGGGATGGTTTTCAAAGAGGCAGAGGAACTAGAGATTAAATTGCCAACAATCTCTGAAATAAGGAGAAAGCAAGAGAATGCCACAAAAACATTGGCTATGCTAAAGCTTTTGACTGTGTAGAGCACAATAAAATGTGCCAAATCCTCAAAGAGACTGGAGTACCAGATCAGCCTACTTGTCTCCTGAGGAAATTGTATGTAGGCCAAGAAGCAACAGATAGATTTGAACATAGGACAACTAATTGGTTTAAATTTGGGAAAGAAGTACAAGAAGGCTGTATACCATCACTTTATTTATTTAACATATATAGAACTACACCATGTGAAATGCCAGGCTACATGAATCAAAAGCTGGAATTAAAGCTTCTGGGAGAAAAGCCAGTAATCTCAAATATACAGAAAATATCATTCTGATGGCAGAAAGTGAGGAAGAATAAAGGATTTTCTTGAGGAAGGTGAAGGAGGAAAGTATAAAAACTGGCTTGAAACATTACATCAAAAATCCCCCCAAAAATTAGATTTTTGGCAACTGGCCCCATCACATCCTGGCAAACAAAAGGAGAAGAAATGTAAGCAGTGTCTGATTTTATATTCTTGAGCTCAGTGATAGCTACAGACAATGGCTGCAAAAATAAAATTAAAAGATGTTTGCTCATTGAAAGGAAATCCATGGCAAATCTGGACAGTATACTAAAAAGCTGAAACACCCTCTTGCCAACAAAGGTCAAAACTATGGTTTTTCAAATAGCAATGTAGGGCTGGGAGGGCCAGACTATAAAGGAAGTTGAGCATATCACAGACATTTTGAATTGTAAAACTGAAGAAGACTTTTGAGAATCCCTTGGAAAACAAGATCAAATCAGTCAGTTCTTAAAGAAATTAATTCAGGCTCTTTACTAGAAGATCAAATACTGAAACTGAAACTTAAAATATTTTCATCATATAGTAAGAAAATGGGACTGATTAGAAAAGATCCTGATGTTGGAAAACATTGAAGTCAAAGGAAAAGGGGGATAGCAGAAAATGAGATAGAAGAAAGAGCAAAAGAAAGAATGAAAGGGAAGGAAAGAAGGAAGGGAGGAAAAAAGAGAAAGAGAAACAAAGGAAGGAAGGAAGGAAGGAAGGAAGGAAGGAAGGAAGGAAGGAAGGAAGGAAGGAAGGAAGGAAGGAAGGAAGGAAGGAAGGAATAGTAAGAAAGAATCATGAAAACAATGAGGATGAACTTGGAAAAACTTCAAGTGATGGTGGAAGATAGAAGGGACTAGTGTGTTATGGTTTGTGGGGCCAGGAAAGAAGGACATGATTGAATGACTGAACAGCAATAGGCTGTTCCTCAAATAATAGACTTATAATCCATCATCAAGCATTTACCAAAGCCTTTTAAACTTAGTAGAACTTATCAGAGATCCTGTTTTGCTAGCAAGGGCTTCAGTATTGATTCACAGTGATACATCAGAGTGTTATTATATTAGAGAAAATTCTTTAAACAGATGGGCTATTTCACAGTTTGACAAGACAATCCCTAAATCTCTGTGAATAGGAGAGTAAAGTCCCATTAAATACCTACTCTGTGCATATACCTATCAATTCAATACACATTTATTAAATACCTCCCATGTGCCAGACACTGTATTAACTGCTGAGAATACAAATAAGAAAAATAAAGTTCCTGCCCTCAAGAACTGTATAATCTAATGAGGAAATATAACACACAAAGGAAACTAGAAATAGGAGTTATCCACTAAAGGAATATCTTGTTCAATAGAATTGAAATGAGACAGAACTGCAAAGTGGGATGAGTACAATTTCTGCCTTCTACAAAGAGAGGTTTTGTGAGGAATTTAATATTCTACCCTCCAACCCTCTAATCAGATAGACAGAAAGCTGAGGAAGGTGGTTTCCAGATTTGGGTCAGATGCATGGTGAGGAGATTAGAAGTAACTAGTATATTATGGGAGAGGAATTTGGTTCTATACATAGGCTGATAGATTAACAGAATTACAAATTTTTAGGAATAAAATCGATTATAAATATTTTCTGATCTAGCTTTATTTGAGAAACTGAAATACTGAGGCCTTGGAGGTTAAAAATGATTTACTTAAAACATATAGATAGTAAATGGCATAGAAATAACTGTAACTCAGGTGTTTACTTTTTTTCTACTCTGACATAGTGTTTTTAATAATGATATAATTAAGACATATCAAAAAACAGATATGCATATCAAAGAATCTTAAAATCATATCCAAAGAATGACAAAAAATTACTATGTTCCATTTTAGAAGCCACATTTTAAGAACATATCTCTAACAAGTCATCATCTAATTTGCATTGAAAACACAATTAAAGGCAAGAGATACACCACTTCCTAAAACAGTTTATTACATTTGGGGAAATTTCTAATTGTTACAAAGTTGTTTTCCCTTAATGTGACCCAAAATCTGTCTTTCTCCAATTTCAATTTATTGGTTGGTCCTAGTTCTTCTCTATAATAAATCTAATCCTTTTTCCCTAAGTAAGCTTTCAGATATCTGAAAACTATAGTTTTGTTCATATTAAACATTTCCAGTTCCTTCAAATATTTCTTGCATGATATGCTTTTTAATCCCCTTACCATCTTGGTCATGCTCTTTTGGATATGCTACAGCTTGTAAACATTGTTCTTAAAATGTAACATCTAGAAGTAAACCCAGTCTGACTTACATAAAATGCAATACAAGTATCATCTCCTTTGTTCTTCATGCTATATTTCTAAAAGTGTGGCTTAAAATTGAATGATTCTTTTTTACCACCACATTATATAATTTACTCATGTTGAGTTTACAGACCACTGAAACTTCTAGAATTTTTTCCATTTTGTCCTTCTATTCTCACCTAAATGCTTTCTAACCCGCTTTCTCCTAATGATCTCAGATATAAATCCCATCAATTGTGAAAGTTACTCAATTCCCTGTTTTGAACTTATCCAAACATTTTGAAGACAATTTAGAACTGTGCCCAAAGGGTATCAAACTGTGCATACTTTTTGATTCAGCAGTGTCTCTACTGGACATGTATTCCAATAAAATCATAAAAAATGGAAAAGGACTTATGTGTGCAAAAATGTGGCAGCCCTTTTTGTAGAGAAGAAACTGGAAACTGAGTGGATGCCCATCAGTTGGAGAATGGCTGAATAAGTTATAGTATATGAATGTCATGGAATATTATTGTTCCATAAGAAACGACCAGCAGGATGATTTCAGAGAGGCCTGGAAAGACTTACATGAATTGATGCTGAGTGAAGTGAGTAGAACCAAAAGAACATTGTAGACAACAACAAAATTATGTCATGATCAATTCTAATGGACATGGCTCTTTTCAACAGCGGGGTGATTCAGGCCATTTCCAATGGTCTCATGATGAAGACAGTCATCTGCATCCAGAGAAAACTATGAGGACTGAGTGTGGATCACAATATAGTATTTTCACCTTTTTATTCTTTGTTTACATTTTGTTTTCTTTCATTTACATATTGTTTCCTTTCTCATTTTTCTCCTTTTTCATCTGATTTTTCTCTTTCATCGTGATAATTGTGGGAAATATATATATATGTATATATATATATATAGTACATGTTTAACATATTGGATTACTTGCCATCTTGGAGAGGAAATGGGGGGAAGGGAATGAAAAAAATTTGGAACAGATTTTGCAAAGGGGAATGTTGCATATGTTTTGAAAATAAACAACTTTAATTAAAAAAAAGTAGATACAAAAAATTACGCGACTCCCCACCTTAAGATATTAATTCCATTTTATTACACATTCTCTACATTTGAGCATATCTATCTGAATACTATTTCTGTCCTTATTCCCTGTTATTTTCTTTTTAGAGGAGCTCCAATTATTTTGAATTTGGGGGAAGGAGTTGCATTGAAAATGAAATTGGATCTTTGATAGGGATTCTATTCAGAGAGATTTTTAAAGAGGAGAAATAAAAGGAATAGGAGTCAACCCTCTCCCCACTCGAACACCAATCTTTCTTTAATAGATGCACAAATGGATTTTTTTTTTATCTGGAGCAAATGGTTGGGATGTTGGGGAGTTAGTGCAAGATAATTTAGTAGCAGCAAAAAGGCTGGGAGTAGAGTGGTTAGTGTAGGTAGGAAGGTTGATCGCAATGCAAAGGACAGTCTGATCACAATAGTGAAGTTTCACAGTAATATGCATTGGTTATTCCCCCGGAGAATAAAGTTTGCTACTTTATGTGATACTAGAAGAGAAGGCATTGGGGACAAAGTGGGATGGCAATGTGACCTCTTGGATAGTAGAAGCAGAATCATCCCATATGACATATATAACCTACACTTTTCTTGATATATCCAATTCTAACAGGACATGCTCTTGAAGGGTTTTTTTCAGTATTCCCAGTTTGCCTAACTTGGAACCCACTACAATCCCTATCATTTGAGTAGGGGTAGTTTCTTTTGGTTGGCTGCCTGAATCTTTTAAAGTAGCAATACTTAAAAATTTATTTGTTTTTCAGTCTTGCTCTTTTCTGAGCAGGTTTTCCATCTTTACATTTTCTGCTGTACACAGTTTGAATGCCATGAATTGAATCCATGGACATAAGAGTATTTGTTTCTTTCCTGTATAATTTTTCTCCTAAGTTTCAGTTGCCAGAGGAGATTAATCTTCTTAGGATTCAGGAGTTCAGGCCATGGCAGCCTTGATGCTAAAGCTGCAGACAGTGCAGTTCAACCTTTGTCTTCCTGATGGAAGTCCTGAGAAGCTAGAGGCCTGGGACTTAAGCCTAAGAGGAGTAATAGAAATGAAAATAGGATTGTATCCTATGGGAATTGAGGTAAACTATAAACCTAGCACACCCTTCCCTGAGATAATAGAGGAAAGGGAAGAAGATTATGGATCTCAAGAGTTGGGAGAGAAAATTTGTTAATCCAACTGTGGATGAATAAATAGAACTGGATCAAAAAACTCCCTTTCAATTGAGACATCATTGGTGAAGTCTGAAGTTGATGGCAAAGACTCTAGCTTTTCCCCAACCCATTTAAGGGTATCAGAGAACCTCTAAGAGAGAGGTGAAAATCTAATAGGCTTTCTATGCAGTGAGGGTCATGTAATGAGTAGTCTGAGTTATACATATATATATATGTATATGTATATACACATATATATACACACATATATATGTATGTATGTATGTATATGTATATATATAAGTTTGTAGATACATGTGTGTATATATGTGTATGTGTGTGTTTATAGATACATATGTATGTACATATGTGAGGACTCTAGCTGCCCTACATTGTTCATAGATCTGTATTTTTATGAAGTCAATAACAGCAAACTCCAGAACCCCAGTGTTCTCATTTCCTGTCCCTACCTCCAAGGGATAACAATGCTTATCTATTTATTCCTCCCTTCTGCTCTAGGCAAAGCTGCTCCAAGGAATCTGATATCAGTGATGTGTAATTCAATGCAAATATAAATCCAGCACCACAATTATAAGAGGGATTTTTGGTGGGAAGGTCAGAGGGACCTTTTGAAATATGGCATAAAATCTATTCAGCCATTTCTGAGTCTGAAGACTCTAGTAAATTGGCTATACAATAATTTTTTAAATGTTGTACGCTAATATCCTTCAAATTTATTTCAGTAAAATGTGTTTTCTTTGTAATCTTATACACATTATTCTATGCATTAATAGCATTATTCTCACAATCAATACCAATTGAAAGTCAGAACTCATTGATTTCATTATAGAGCTTTTGCTATGTCTGTTCCATCCCAGAATAAAATGTAGAGCTGATCATGATATAATTTTTTTAAGATCTACTATGAATTCAGGATGATTTGAGTTAATGACCCAGATCCACAGAAGAAAAAAAAATAGAAAAGGAAAGGGCAAAAAAGGAGAAAAGAAGAGGAAAGGGAAAGAAAAGTGAGAGAGGAAAGGAAGAAAAAGTTAAAGAAAATATAATTTAAAAAAAATAAAGAAAAAAGACAGAAAAAGAGGAAGGAAAAATGGGGAGAAAAACAAGTGAGAGAAAATGAGGAAAGAAGTAGAAGAAAGGAAAACACAGGCAAAGATATGAGAGGACAGAAGAGGAGGGACAACAAATTAAGCTTATCTTTTATTTAAAACAATGAATTCATTTACTAATTTTTTTTCATAAAATAGGTCTTGAGGAGAAAAAGAGAAAGCAAATCATAAAGGTCTGGATTCCTACATAGTAATTTAGTGATACATAGTAGAGTGATAAATAGTAGGTAGAGTAGTGATGCTACTAAAAGAATAAGCTGCAGGGTCCCTGGTAATATGAGATTTTAATTTCCTGGTAACAACAGTTCTTTCTTTTCATTCCTCAGTATCTAATCCCAATCCTTCTCAGCAAGTCTGATAATAATCTTTGAAATGGAAGAAAAAAAACAGAAATAGCTAATAGGGAGTTGAAGTCCTTCCTCCCTTAGGGGAGGAAGAATAAAGAGAGAGAAAAAGAACCTATAGCTTTTTTTGATTAGGGGAAATCACCAGACACAGACAAACTGCTCAGAACGCAAGCTCATCAAGGATAGTTTTGCATCTTTTTTCCTTCTATTTCCTCAGCACTTGACATAGTGCCTGATTCATAGTACGTATTTTAAAAATGATGGTTAAAGTGATTTGAAATTAAGTTAATTGTGTAGTTAGGTATAAAAAAAACTACTGGAAATAATAATTGACCCATTTTCAGTGATTTTTAAGATTGTCAAGAATAGAAGAAATACTGTAAAGCAGGGAAAGAAAAAGTAGTACAATTTTCAGGAAAGAAAAAAAAAAGCAATCTGCAGGGAACTGAACTTCAAATACTGACAACAATCTGGAATCTGGAATTAAAGTGATAGTCAATGAAAATCCCAAAAAAGAATTCTGTGTGTTTGCATGTATTACTCATATGCTTTATATGTGTCCACATTAGTCTAGATGTAACTCTTAGGAAAGTATGAATAAATATCTTTAAAATTTCCTCCATCTTCCCCTCTCTAAAGGAAACTGCTAGTCACGCTATTCTCAGAAAGGGGAGTACTAGATTAGCTCTATCATTCCTGCCCCCACTTAATATTGTTACTCTAGAAGAAATCATTTTTACATTTAAACCATCTCCAAATCACTATTCCATTTTTTCTTTTTCTTTTCTTTTCTTTCTTTCTTTTTTTTGCTGAGGCAATTAGGGTTAAATGACTTGCCCAGGGTCACACAGCTGGGGAATGTTAAGTGTCTGAGATCAGATTTGAACTCAGGTCCTCCTGACCTCAGGGCTGGTGCTCTATCCACTGTGCCACCTAGCTGCCCCCTCATTATTCATTAAAAATGGGAAAGAGTACTCTAACCAAATACTTGAGTTCCTTCCCACAAAATGGCAATGCATAAAGACCCATTATATGTAGGGAAAAAAGAAATAAGCACATTTATTCCAGTCAACAGACAACCAAAATCAAAGATGTTATGCATATTAGAAGATGCATTAGACTCAAGCATTTGGATATATGATTTAATGTTTCCCCTCACACAAGCACGAAGCACCAAATTGTCATTCCCCACTAATGAAAAGTCTTATGCAAAGGTATTTAAAACATAATGAGCAATCACACTTTTTATCAGAAGTAACTGCAGGGGACAGCTAGGTGGCAGCTAGGTGGCCCAATGCATAGAACACCAGCCTTGAAGTCAGGAAGACCTGAGTTTAAATATGGCCTTGGACATTTAACACTTCCTAGCTGTGTAACCCTGAACACTTAACCAAAATTGCCTCAACAACAACAACAAAAAAAATTTAAAAAAATTAAATCGCTTCATTTGCTTTTTGTTTTTTTTTTTTTTTGACAGGATACCTGGCCCTGTCAAGTATGGGAATGATGCAGTGGTCAATCAAAAAACATTTAATCAATTACTTATCCTGTGCTAAATATAATCTTAAGTACTTAGGAAAGCAAAAGGAAAATACAATCATTGACATATGCATATATTAATGTATATGTATATACACATATCATATGTGTATGCATGTGTATGGTATGTGGACAGATGGATGAATGGATGGATGGATGGAACTAGATGAACATGGAAAGGTCTCCTGCAGTTGGTGGTATTTGAATTGTGTTGACAGAAGCCAGAAACTAGATTTATAGTTTTCTTAGATTAAAATCTAGGCAAAGCATTGAGAGTCTCATAGGCTTTTTAGGGAATAATTAGATGCAGGAAAAATGATAAGGAGATAGTTACAGAGACTACTGAATGGTTGGACTCAAAAAATATTTATTAATGGTTCCATGTCAACTTGGAAGAAAGACTATGGAATACTATAGGCAACTATACTCATTCCTGGGTTACTAATTTTTTTTCCTTAATCAGTGACTTAGAAAATGATTTGATTAAAGAAAACTTGCTTTAAAATTTTCAGATGATATAAATTTCAGAAAGATATATAATCCACTGGATCACAGAATCAGAATCCAGAAATATCTTGATAGCTAGACTTTAGGGCTCAATCTAATAAGGTGATAATCATCCTTCTCATCATTATTAATCTAAACAGATGAAATGTAATTTAAAATATAAACTCCTATTCTTGCCTTCCAAAATTCAACTTTACAAGTATAAAATAGAGGAGGTAGAATTACATAAAAGGCAATGGTAAAAGATATATAAAAAAAAACTAAAAGAAAAAAGGATTTGGAATTGATCTGCAAATTTAATATATATACATAATATATATCAACAGTATTATATATTAATTAAACACTTCTAACATCATCTTAGATTTAATTAAAATAAGTGTGGAGTCAAAGACTAGAAATTAAAACAGAATTCTCTGTTTGTTGCTCCTGCTCAGACTACATTTGCAATTATTGTATTCAGTTCTGCATAATACAATTTTTGAAAGAAATTTATAAGGAAGAAAGCATCCAGGGAACAATAGCAACAACATCGCAAAATTATGACCTTTGAACAATAACTAAAGGAATTGGAAATGTTTAGCTTGGAGAAGAGAACGCTGCTAGTTACCATTTGTCTTCATATATTTGAAGAATTACCATAGGGAAAAGTTTGGACTTTTTCTGTTTTGACCCAGAGGTCACAATTAGAAGCAAAGGGCAGAAGTTACTGAGAGACAAAATAAGATTTGATTTAAGGAAAATTTGGGGCAAATGATAAATGACCATTTATTGGTTGTTATAAAAAGTAATCTTGCTCAGTTGTACACTGGACTAGATAATCTCTCTGGTCAATTCATATTTTGAGATTTTATCATTGCTATTGTAAAAAAATTCCCATTTCCAATCAATAAACTAGGAAATTTCACAGCTCTCAAAATAATCATTGAAAAGGATAGATTTACTTAATCCAAAATTTTTTAAAGCTCAGAATTATGTAATCCAACCAATATCTAAGAAAGTCCTTGAATAACATTTCCCAACAAAGTATGATTCGATACATGTGGTGATAGGAAAAATTCTACCTCACCAGGTCTTAAGCTTTTTTTGAGTCATGAATCTCTTCTCAAAATAATGTTTTAAATGAATAAGATTAAAATGTATCAGATTACAAAGGAAATCAATTGTGTTGAATTATGTTGAATAAAGTTCTCAAAGTATTTTTGATATTTAGAATTCAGTATTTAGAATAAGTTTATAGCATAGGAAGGTAGTCTGGTGCTTTAGAAAGAATGAATTTGGAGGCTTGAAGCTGAGTTCACTTCCTGGTTAGGCTCATTACTATCTATGTGACTTTGAGCAGAACTTCATAATAATTCTGGGTATCTGTTTTTTCCTCTGTAAAATGAAGGGGTGAACTATATGACCACCAAGCTCTCTTCTAACTTCAAATATGTTTTCTAATATACCCTTCAGCTCTAAATCCTGAATTCCTATAAGTGAATAGCTTATTCCCTTTAATTGAGAATGATCCAACATAGTTTTAGCCAATCAATACATCTTGAAAAGTCTAGTCTGTCTGTCTATTAATCTCTGTCTCTGTCTCTTTCTTTCTATGTCTCTGTCTCTCTCTCTGTCTCTGTGTCTCTCTTTCTGTCTGTGTCTCTCTGTCTCTGTCTGTCTCTCTCTGTGTGTCTCCCTCTGTTTTTGTCTGTCTCTCTCTTTGCTCTGTCTGTGTCTGTCTCTGTCTGTCTCTCTCTTTGTCTCTGTCTGTCTGCCTGTCTCTGTCTGTCTGTCTCTCTCGCACACATACACACAGATACTTCATTTGTCAAAAATCTTCTCAGTTTCTCCTACATCTGCCTCTGCTTCTGTCTTATTCTCTCTGGCATTTAGCCTCCCAATACCTGCAATCTTTCTCGATTGTGTTGAAATATTATTATTCAGTCATTTTCAATCACGTTCAGCTTTTCATGACCCTACTTTGGGTTTTCTTGTCAAACATTCTGGGGTGCTTTGCTACTTCCTTCTCCAAATGATTTTACAGATGAGGAATTGAGGCAAAAGGGATAAGTGATTTGCACAGGGTCATACAGCAAGTAAGTGTCTAAGGCCAAATTCTTGACTCAGATCTGTCACCCTATCCACAGTGCCATCTAGCTGCTCTGTATTTAAATTTCTTTTTCTGGTTATTTACTGTGTGCAATTCAATTCAATCCAATTCAGTTCAAATGGTTTTTAATTGAATGCTCTCTCTATTATTATTAGTCCAGCACTATGATGAAGTGAAATAAATGATTTTCAAGTATTCTTGAATAGAAAATTTGGCTTGAAAATACAAGATTCAAGAGAAGCGTAATAAGGAAGAGTAAATTCAACTGTTTACATTCCTATATGGAAAGATACTTGTAACTCCTGAGAACTTTACCATTAGTTGAACAATTAGAAGGACCATACATAGACATGGGGCACAGGTATAAGTTGACTATAATGGGATGATATTCAAAAGAAAAATTAAATTAAAGAGTGACAAAGAGGAAAAAACTGGGAAGAGGAAAGAAGGGGTACATTTGGACAAATTACCCCACATTGAAAAAAGGCATGAAATGACTTTTACAATGGTAGAAAAGATGAAAGGTGGCAGGATATCTTTGAACCTTACTTTCATTGGAATAGACTAAAAAAAAGAGCAATATATTCACTCAGTTAGTTACAGAAGGTCATCTTACTGTGGGGAAGAAGAAGGGGAGAAAATAAAAAGGGGACCTATAGAAAATAAGGAAGATGAGGAAGTGATAGAAGTAAAATAATTTTAAGGAGGGGCAGGGTGAAAGGAGAACAGAGAGATTAAGACAGAGACATAGAGAGATAAATGGGAGGGAGTAGAATGGAGAGAAATACACAATGATCATATCTGTGAATGTGAATGGGATGAATTCACTCATAAAACAGAAACAGAATATAATGTTTAGCCAATAGATAAGCAAATTAGATATGAAATATCAAAATTACCAGACCAAGAATAAAAGAAGAATTTATGAAACATTATGGGATATAAATGGATGACTTTTACTACAATAAATTCAAATAAAACCAATGCATCCAAGATTAGAAAGTAAGCAGAAAAATGGGGGGGGGATTCTTTACAGCAAGTTTTTCAGAAAAAAATATCAGTTTCTCAAATATATAGATAATTGAGGCACATTTATAAGAATACAAGTCATTTCCCAATGACAAGTGATCAAAAGATATGAACAGGTAATTTTCAAACAAAGAAATCAAAGCTATTTAGAGTCATAAAATATTAAATCACTATTGATTGGAGAAATTCAAATTAAAGCAATTCTGAGGTATCATCTCACACTTATCAAAATGGCTCTTATGACACAAAAGGAGAATAGTGACGTAGTAACCATAATACTGTACAATGATCCCATGTAAATAACTTAGCTACAATCATCTAAGACAATCCCAAAGGACTTTATTAAAGATGCTGGCCACTTCCAGACTAAGAGCTGCTAGAATGTGAATGAAGATGGAAGCTCACTTTTTATAAACTTTATTTTTCTTGAGGTTTTGCTTTGGTCTGTCTTCTTTTGCAACATGACTAATAAGGAAATATGGAAATAACATGACTTCACATTTATAACATAGCAAGTTGCTTGCCTTTTCAATGAGGAGTAAGAAGAAGGAAGAAGGAAGAGAGTTTGGAACTCAGAATTTTGAGAAATGCATGTAAAATATTTTTACATGTAAGTAGAAAAATATTTAATGATTAATAAAATATATTATTAGGAAATTCTGATTCCACTGCTTGCTACCCATAGAGTATAGCCTTGTGGGAAATGGAGAGGCTTCATGTATTGTAAGCAGTGATTTTTGAAGTGAACATTTTTTCTCCTGAGGCAATTCGGGTTAAGTAACTTGCCCAGGGTCACACAACTAAAAAGTGTTAAGTGCCTGAGGCCAGATTTGAACTCAGGTCCTCCTGACTTCAGGGCTGGTGGTTTATCTATTGTATCACCAAGCTGCCCCTAAAGTGTACTTTTAAAATATTCAATATACTATATATTTGAAAATATCAAAATGAAAAAGTGATGAAGTTATTTATATAACTCCATCCTAAATTCAATCAATGAATAATCACTATTTGTTTACAATGTGCAAATATAAGAAATAGTTCTCCTAGAGTGTAAACTGTAGTTAGAGAAGTAAAACTAAAACTCTACTAAAACCCCTTTCAGCTTTATAACTACTGAGATCAGTGTTATTCCAAAATATCTCATCGAGGTGACCTAAATTTGAACTTGCAGTGCTACAGAAAAAATTATTAGAAACCTTTCAGGCAAGAACATCAACCAGTTTTGCTCTCCTCCCCAATTTTGCTCTCCTTCTCTTCTCTTTGTTCCACTGACAGATTCAGTCAAAATAACAAAAACAGCAGATGTATGGAGTGGACAAAATTCAGATGGGATCAGTGAACACCCCCAAAAGAAAGAAATTAAATCAAGGGCACTTGAAAAAGCTGAAGGATCAGAGATGCTTGAGGAGTCTCTTCAACATAAAGATCATTGATATTTACTGGGCGAAGTTGACAGATAGCATTAAAACAGACTTCATGTTGTCCCCATAGTCAGCAATGTGAGACCTCAGGGCATCACTATGTCACTCTGACAGGGTCTTCCCCTCTCCCAACATGTCTTACAGTATCACCTTGTCAAGTACACGTTCCAGCTTGTCATGGGAGATTCCAGGCTGCAGTCTAAGACTAATGCTCTGCTTTAGGGTCTGAGGAGATGAGGAGCCTCAAGAAGCAAGTTGATGATAAAATCCAGCTTTACTGATATCTGAACCAAAGGGCAGGGAAGTAAGGGGAGTATCCATCCAAGATCAAAGCACTCTTCTTACCCAGAGGTTCCAGCAACTCAATGCCATTCAGAAGGACTTATTGTATGTAACACAGGTATTTATTTAGACCTGACTTTGAGGAAGTTGTGAAATTTATAAATTCAACATTGACATCACCTCATCTGTCTTATTTTTATGCCATTCTCTGTTTCTCAGTTCCAATGACACATAGAATTGGTTGAAAAGCCATATATATCCATAGGTTAAAAACAATAATTTACAGTTTTCACCACCAAGAAGGGAAACTGCCTTCTCATGATTGGAAAAGCAGTCAATTCTCCTAGATGATTTATCTTCCTTGGCATTTGAATGTAATGGGGACTATACATCAATAATTTAAATGTTAAAATATTCCTTGTTGGACATCATAACAATTAGTACATCTGTAATTTTGAAGAGGTTAAGAAAGTGTAAGGCAGAATTAACAGTGAAAACTTGTCCCCAGAAGGAAGCCATGCTAGAAGCCATGAATATTCTGAGAACAGAAAATTGGCTTCTCTGAAGAGATATTTTTTTCCTCCAGTTACGATAACTGTGTGTACATGGTGACTCAAATTGACAGAGAGTGACAGGCAAGATAGTAATTATGCCCTTATCTTGAAGGACAGAGATGTTATCTCCAGAAGGTCAGATCAAACTTTGGAGACAATGCTGCCTAATAGCTTCTCCTTCTGTCTGCTATATTCTTCAAATTGCAAGTTAAAATGAACTTTTATAAACCATCCTTTTATTTTTTTTTGGAGAAAAATGTTGAGAGACAGAGGCGAGTTTGACTGAGATTAAAAAATCAGAAATGGATTTTTCTATTTCCAGGAGTCATACTGGATGGCCTTAGTGGACTTTTATGTTTAACCTTTCCATCACCTCAGTCACAACTCCAATGATCATGCTAACTGCGATCCTCTTATGTTTTAAGAATTCCTAAGAATTACATTTTTTCTAAAATATCTTTAATGATTGTAAGGAGGCAGGGGGAGCATTCTTCTGAAATTCTCCTTTCAATTATTTTCATTTCTCAGTTTTATTTAGATCAAGTGGTTAAGCCTACAAAATCAATTTCTATAGAGACCAGTTTCTTCCAAGGCCATAAATTGTCAGAATTCATGAATGGAGTTGAGAGGAAAGGAAGCAGATTTACCAATGACAGTTGGGACCCAGAGACTTAATGAGTCTACCAGGATGGGGGTAGTTCTCAAGAGCAATACAAAGTCATATAGAATGGGGCACTTAGATGGCACAGTGGATAGCGCACTGACCCTGGAGTCAGGAGGACTTGAATTCAAATCTGGTCTCAGACACAACACTTACTAATAGTGTGACCCTTAACCCCAATCACCTCTCCAAAAGAAAGTAATACAGAAACCCAGGCAAAATGAGACCCCATATAGTATCCTGTAACTGTATATTTGAATTGTATATCAATTTTATCAAACTATATACCTGAGATTGTATAAAATTTCTCTGGCAAAAAAGGTAACACAAGTGGAAAAAGTTTAAGAAGCCCTGGTCTAGGGAAAGCAGACCTCAGGTACTTTTAATATAGGAATCATGAGCAGGTCAGATTGGAGTAAGACAAGAATTGAAGAATTCTGTTGATTTCTGGTAGAGTCATTAGTCATTCTAGTTGTGTTTACTATAATTATGCATGCCCTCTTCCTCCATCTTTCAGTGGGAAGAAACCTGATCTTTCCAGTTTGAATCAGTTGATATAAGGAATTATATGTAATATTGGTAGTAGACAAGCTCAGTAATTGTAATTACAGAATAAAGCAGGAGGTTGGTCACAAGGAACATGATAAAAGTCCAATTCTGAAGGTCAGAGTAAAAAGAACACCAAGAATTGCTTGATTGCTCCTCAGCCACCTAAAGAATATCCCCAAAGGATTCTCTGTCTCCTATCTGCAGACTGGGTTGGTTCTGGAGCCTAGAACTGCACTATTGTGGGTCAGGTAACCACAAATGTGAGCACTGGAAAATTGCAGGGGCAGTGAACCAAGCCCATCTTCACAGACAGCATGATAGCTTTTCAAAGATATCTGTCCTTGAAACAAAGTACTAAAGGAACTTCTTTGATTTATTAATTTTATATAGCAATTTTGGGGCTCTTTGCTGCACAGTCAGAACCAGTTGGAAGCAAAATGGAGGCATTTATTTTATTTGATATGTTCAATTATGTATTCATTTTATATTAATCTAGTGTTCCCTGCTATGGCTTCTGAATTTTGCAAAGGACAAATGTGCTTAAATGAGCTTTATCATTTCTCATCATTGTTTTTTATTCTGGTTTTTGGATGGTACTGGCAGAATTGAATGAAATTATGTGCACTCTTCTTTCCAGCCAGATCTGTCTACATGAACAGTGCATGCCGGGCTAATTTTTTGCCTATCAATTCCATTGTTCATGCTATTCCCTGCCTGGAAGAGTTGCCTTCCTATCTTCTTGTTATCTGAAGTCTATTTGATCTTCAAGGTCCTGCTCATACCCAATCTCATTCTTGATAAATTCCCTGACTATTCAAATTTACATAGATCTCCCCTTGCCTGCATTTCTTTTGCAGTATTTAGAATAGAAAGAACATTGTTCTGGGAGTCAAGAAACCAGGGCTTTAGTTTTAGCTTTGATACTAATTAGCTGTTTGAACTTCAGCATGGGATCATGGATGAAGTTAAAAAGGATCTCAGAGTACATCTGTTCCAATCCCATCATTTTACATGTAAGGAAATTGAGGCTAAAAGGACTTAATTGAATTGCCTGAGGTTACACAGATGGAATTCAAATTCCTGTCCCCTGCCTCCAAATCCAATATTGTTTCTATTGAATCATATTGCTATGAAGTTAATTAGTACCTTTTGTTTGAAGTTTATTTGCCAAATAAGGAAGATAGCCTAGATAATTTCTAAGGTTTCTTCTAGCAATAAAACTGTATGCATATGAGTCAGTATTATATGATGGATAAAGAGCCAGATTTCAAGTCAAAAAAATTTGGCCTCAAATTTTATCTTTGACACATACCGCCTGTGTGACACTGAACAAGTAAGTTCTAAAAGCCTGAGGCAACTCTTCAAAATTACAAATGCCCTTAGAGTAGCTGGTCTTAGTAAAGAGTCTTTTCTCACCAGGAGTTACTATATCAAAAAAAAAAAAAATCTCTGGGGCTGGAAAAAAAAAAAAAAAAAAAAAAGGAAAGATAAAAAATAAAAAACCTCCTGGTTTCTCCCAGCTGTGAAATGCTATAATTTTCTGCTCCTTTAGCCTAAATCATACTAATAAGGTTCACTAGTAATCTGATTCTTGTAGTCTCCAAGTTTTCAATTAGATAATAAATCCCTTAGGACAGGTCTTGGACTTCAAGATCCTAACCTTTATCATTAATTCTTCCCTCCATTCTGCACAACCTTCTTCCTGTTTTACTGAAGGTCCTCTCACATGATCTTCCTTTCAACTATTTTTTCCATTCTAAACTAATTGTGTCTTTGTTCATCATGTCTTATCCCAGAGAAAGAGCAGGTTTTCCCTTTCTGAAGAATTAACCTCTTCACCTATATTTTCCATGCCTGTCATCTATTGTAAAACACTGTTCCATCAGTTTTTCCTTTAGTTAGCATCTTCAGAAATTTTTACTGCTACAAACAAAACTTGAGGGGAAAAATCCTCTCTTACCTACAAAACCTTCTAATCTTTTTTTGTCTATTTGTCATAATCAACTTATGGAAAACTTTCTACATTTGCCTTTTTCCTTCTTGCTAACTTATTCCATAATATCTTAAAATCTGGTTTTCTCCCCTATTATTTGACTAATTTTTTTTCTTTCCAAGGTGAGCAATCAAGCCTTAATTACCAAGTCTAGCAAACGGTTCTCAGAGCTTTTTCTTTTTTAAGTCATTCTCCATTAGTTGCTCTCAGTTTTTTCATTTATTTTTTACATTACTGAAGAACACAACACCTTTGCAGTCTTTGAAACTGAAGCTTCTCCAAAGAATTTTTGTTTATGTAAATTACATGTATATTTAATTTATATTAAAAAAGGTTTTGTATTAAGAAAATTGTTTTGACTTCAAAGATCCACTAAAAGAGCCTTGAGGTCTCCTATGGTTCCCCAGGCTACACTTTGGAAATTGTTACTCTATACCATTCAACTCATTTGACCATCCTTACAGCCAAAGTAATCAACTTATCACACAAAGAGCCAATCAAATGACAAATGTTATTCCTATTTCTATATCTCCTTACCATTTCTTTTGTATAACATCTTTTACATCCACCCTCCTTTCTCCTGCCAAAAAGCCATTATTCTAATTTAGAACTTTATTGCCTCTCATAAGGCCTATTATAGCAACCTCTTAATGCCCACTCCCACCTCATCCTCCACCTCCATCTTGCTTTTCCCACAATTCTAGTCTATCCTCCAAACAACTGTCAAAGTGTCTCTCCTAACTCATAAGTCTGACCATGGCTTCTTTTTCTCAATAAACTCATCAGGTTGCCTATTACCTATAGGACCAAATATAGACTCTTCTGTTTATTATTTACAACCCTTCAAATCCTGGACACAGTACACCTTTCCAGTCTTACTATATATTACTCCTTCTTATAGCCAAGTCAAATTAGACTTTTTTCTGTTTCTCTCTTTTTTTTTGCTCTGTTCCTCAATTTCCCATTTCTGGAGCTTGTCACTAATTTCTGGAATGCTCTTGTTCTTCACATCTGTATCTTGAAATATTCATCTCCAAGTGAAGTGACAAATTCTATATATTTCTGCCAATTATGCTCCCTCTTCCCCAAATCTTGTATCTAGTTTGTATTTACTTTCATGTGCCCTACCTCTCACTAGAATGTAAGTTCATTGAAGGGTATATGGGGTACTCAGGGAAGACTAGAACTTCTGTAGTGAGGGCTGCTGAGGCCTCATCAGGGCTTCTCATCCATCTTTGGTGTCCACCTGCCACCCAACTCTTATCCATGGCTCCCAAAAGCACTCATTATCCGATAAAAACTATAGCCACAGACAGGCTAAACTAGCTTGAGGGCAACCAACAGGCCTCAAATCCACCTATTGTTGAGTTATGGGATATGTCTTTCTCCACACTTCCTGGGCAGAATAGGTGAATGAGGACAATTTGTTCCAATGGGCCAGGAAGGCAATGAAATTAAGCATTGTAGAGCACTTCAATCTTGGTCATTGAAGACACTATTGAAGACATGCAGGTCATTCACTGCATCCTGAGCCATCACTAGTCATCTTGATTTTTGTCTTGTATCTGATGGCTTTTGAAGAAAGTGTGAGACTGATGATTTTCCCCAACTTCCTCACTTAAATCTAATTTATAGATGAGTCAAAAGACACAAACCATGCCATTTTTTCATTGTTTTATTATTTTACTATTCAACAATTTTATTATTTTACCATTTTATTATGTTATTGTTTTACCTACCTCAAACTCCTATGGTGATAGGCTAGTGATAAAACAAGGGATACACTGAGAACTACAGTCACAATCCACACACAGGCAGCCCACAAAATAGAATCATTTTCTTATGGGAATGAAGCAGCAGTGGGATTCAGCTGCCACATTGGTGACTGAGCACGGTTTTTAAAGGACTATATTATTCACCTTGTATAAGGAAGTGATTATAAAAGTGATTGAAATTGTCTGCTTCTTATAAGCCTGGCCAGCTTACTTTGGCAGCCAGAAATTCCAACCTATGGGGGAAATGCAAAAAATAAAGTACAAAAACTTTTGCAAAGATAATTCGATTCACTATTGGTACATGGAATGTGTACCTGCTTACAAAATTCAGTAGATAGATAAAATTCACTAGATCTGAAAGATGAACAGAACTCAGCAAGAATCCCATCTAAATAGTAGCCCTGAGTGAAATAAGGCTGGAAAATGAAAATCAGCTTATTGAAGTCAGAGCTGGATACGTGCTTTTCTAGAGTGGTGGCTGTGCTGGGCAGTGCTGTGAATCTGCTAGAGGTTTCCCAATCAAATGTAATCTGGTCAACCAGCTTGTATGCCTACATCAAAAGAAAAATGCAAGTGAAGCTTAGAAAAATGTAGGATTCTTAGCGCAGTAAGAAGGGAGATGAAGATCAATTTTATACTGACAGTGACAATCTAAAGTCCTTTAAAAAAGCCCTGAAGGTTATTTATGGGCAAAAGACATTTGTTGCAACTCAACTACACCAAGAAAAGAGAGGTTCTTCACCAGCAAGCACCACATAATTTATCTGTGGAACAATCAATTACAGCAAATGGAGATATTTTGAATGCTATGAATAAGTTCACTTACCTTGGCAATATACATTCTAGGTATGTATGGGATAATGAGGTTGACACACATATTGCCAGAGTTAGATCCATGTTTGGAGGGTTCTGAAGAAAAATGGGAACGAGAGAGAGAGAGAGAGAGACAGAGAGAGAGAGAGACAGAGTGAGACAGAGAGATAGACAGAGACAAAGACAGAGAGAGACAGAGACAGAGAGAAAGAGAGAAGAGAAAGAGACAGAGAGAGACACAGAGAGAAGAGAGAGACAAAGAGAAGAGAGACAGAGACAGAGAGAGACAGAGAGAAAAGAGAGAGAGAGAGAAAGAGAGAGAGAGAAAGAGAGAAAGAAAGAGAGAGAGAGGAGAAAGAGAGACAAAGAGAGAGACAGAGACAAGAGTGAGAGAGAGAGAAAGAGACAGAGACAGAGACAGAGACAGAGAGACAGACAGAGACAAAGACAGAGAGAGACAGAGACAGAGAGAAAGAGAGAAGAGAAATAGAGACAGAGACAGACACACAGAGAGAATGAGAGAGAGAGAAAGAGAGACAGAGAAGAGTGAAAGAGAGAAAAATAGAGAGAGACAGAGAGAAGAGTGAGAGAGAGAGAGAGAAAGGAGAGAGAGAGACAAAGAGAGAGACAAAAAGAAGAGTGTGAGAGAGAAAGACAGCCAAGCATTCAAAGTACTAAAAAGAGTCCAATTCCAATAGATTACTTACATTGTTTGAATGCCAAAATGTATATTTGCCTGAGAGAGTATTTTATGAAGAACTCACACAAGGCAAACACTCACATGCAAGTCAAAAAAAAAATACAGATACAGGGTAGCTAGGTGGCACAGTGGATAGAGTACCAGCCCTGAAGTCAGGAAGACCTGAGTTCAAATTTGACCTCAGACATTTAACATTCCCTAGCTGTGTGACCCTGGGCAGGTCACTTAACCCCAATTGCCTCAGCAAAAAAAAAAAAAAAAATTACAGATATAAGATACAAGAACACTCTCAAGGTCTCTCTGAAGAACTCTACTATCAATTTTGAGATATAGAAGACACTGGCAAAGGACTGTTCACTACAATCTGCTCACAGAGCACTATACTCCACAAGCAAAAAGAAAATGCAGATGCTCAAAAGAAATGTGAAGTGTACAGATTTAGAGAGATCTCTATCCCAAACATTCATAAAGATTATTTGTGTTCACTCTGTGGTAGAGCTTCCAAGCTCATACTGGTCTAATCATCCACAGTCAGACACACATTGTCCATTAACTCTGATATCATGTCATTTTGCTCTTCAAGTATAAAGAACACAATGATGAAGCTCTTAGAGGTCATGAACTATTTTGCTTTTATCATTATGGCTTCTGAACTTAGTAGAGTGGCTGACATATAAGTTTTAAGTGTGTGTCGTATATTTAATGATTGATTCATTAACCAATCTCTTATCTTTTGACTTCTGTGCAATTGTCCTAGTTGTTCCTTTTGGACATTTATAACTGCAATTTATGCTCTCTCTACTCTCTCTGTACCCTTTTCCCACTTCCTAAAATATGTATATACTTTAAGGCTTGAGTTTGTTTTCTTCTCTATCTTCTTGCCCTCCTTTCCTCAGTTTATCGTACTTCATCCCTTCATTTCTACACTTTTGGTCCTTGGCTCTCTGTCTCTTCTTTTGCAGATATTCTGAAACCAATCCTGATACTAGCACCTGCTCAGAAAATTAAAATGTCTAAACTTTTTGGCTGCTATGTTTCTGTAAGGCCAAACTGACAATCTGTTAACTACAGCCCCAAAGCTAAGATAAAAATAATGTTTTCCAATCAGGTTTAGAATTGCAGGTGATGGTTTTTTCCTTCTTTCCACAGGCAACAAAGCAAAAGAAAACATCCAAAAATCAGGGGTTTTTTTGCCACTTATCACCTACCCACCTGTCTCTTTAACTCAAGCACTAGTAGCTAAATTTTTCTTTAGACAAAGCAATCAAAGTCTTTTATTTTCTCTTTGGATACAGAAATGTGATGACTCTGTCCTCTGCTTCATTCTTTTTCTTTTTATCTATTCTCTTCATCCTTTTTTTCACCATCTTTTACTTCCCTTTTCTCATCTTACTACAGACTCCCTCCCTTCTTCATTCCTTTCTCAAGTCCTTTCTAAAATCACTGCTCACACCTTGATGACTGTCCTTGTCAGTGATAAGAAGTTTGAAAGAGGTTCCATTTGCCAGATACTCTGAGATTTTCCACAAGAATCCAATTGATCAATTCTTTTGAATTTGTTCATTTTAAAAAAGAAAGAAGAAAACCTCCCTTTTTGAAGAAATCCAAACAACCATATGTCTCCAGATGGCAACATTTTAGGTGAGAAGAATCAGTGGGGCATATTAGATAGAAAGCTAAACCTGAAATAAGAAAACCTAAATCCAACTCCCACCTTGGAAACTTGTTAGATGTGTGACTTTGGGCAGGTCATTTATGCTCTCTCAGCTTAAGTTTTCTTGTTTTGTTCTATGGGGCTTTTTCAGGGCAATTAATTCATCTTTGGTGTCCACTTGTCACCCAACTTTCACTTATGGCTTCAAGTGGTCATATCCCAGTAAAATTGCCTCAGTAGATGGGCTAAACCAGGTTGAGGTAGGTGACAGACCTCACATCTGTTAGTAACAATGTGAGAACTTTCCTCAATGAAATGGATAGATGGATTAGAGTACTTTGTTTCAATGCATGAAGACAGTCAATGCAGGTGCTATAGAGCACTTAGAGCTTGGTCAAACATCCAAAATTCCAAGAAAAATTATATCAAAACTTCCCTCCAGGCCATTATCAGTCACCATGATTTTTGTTCTGCCACTGGACTTTGATAACTCTGGAAAAGATATTGAGAATGATGATTTTGCACATCTCTGTCTCACTCAAATCCAATACATCTACATGTTAAGATATTACCCCTCACATTATAGCATTGATCTTCTTCAAAAACAGATGAAATCCCCCCCAAAAATCTATAGTATTTAACTCATGAGATTGTGATGTTCAAATGAGATTAGTTGTTTAAATTACCATATAAATATAATTATTCTGTAAAGAGCCCATTTCAAATGTATCTCCCTGAAATACAAGAAAATCATATGACTTTAAAGCTTTGCCAGGTTAAATGAAGGGCCAATTCACCTGTCCCAAATTCTGAGTTATACTAAATGTTGGACTGATCTTTATCATTTCCTGAATCTTTACTTCCCAATGCTTTATGCCATACATCTAGAAGATTATAGATAGGTGAAACACTTAAAATTATTTCCCATGAGAACAGAAATCACTTGGCTCCATTTTTATTCTTGTTCTATTGGCCCCCTTACTTCATAGATCATGGATCAGCAAGTCCACCTTCTACCTTTCAGTAGAATATACTTCTAAAGGCCCCAGAATAATGCACATCTTCAATTTCTAAACCAGACTTAGTGGTGTGAAAATACTAATTTTCACCTTAAAAAGGTTTCATTTTTCTCCCAAACTAGCAAAAACAGATTACACTTGTTATCAGAACAGTCCCCATCTCCACCCCTTTTTACCTAGATTTAGAACTAACATATCACAAGTCAGTAGATTTACAAGAATTATCTATCCTTACTTGTTTTTCAGGATAGAGCAGTGTTTGTTGAATAATTTAGAAACTGCTCCAGAAATCCAAAGCTAGGGTTTTAAAAAATGAAAGTTATCACTTCTCCTAAGAATAATACAAGTCTTTCCTATTGGAACATTTAGCACAAATTTATGAGGCTTAATTCACATTGTATAGCACTGTTAGAACAATCTTCCCCAAACATTTTTCTTCTTATCCCTAGTCTATTCATTGAGACATTTGGCAAACATTTACTGAGCATCTACTATTTACAAAATATTATGCTGGGGGCACTGAGCCCTCAACTAACTGGGTCTCAGATTAGGGCAGTTCCATTGGAAAGGGTAGACATGCCAGTAAATGTTAGTTATACCTCTAATTTGGGAAGGATACAATAATATTGAGAAGTTAACAGTATTGTTGAAATGAGACACGTTTGGCAAGTAACTATCATATAAAGAGTATTATAAATATAGAATAGGTATGACAAGAGGAAAGTGTATAATAATACTTCCCTGATCCCTCTTCCATAATCTAATAGATACATACACACATGCAAGCATGAATGAACACACACACAGCCCTCCTCTTATTTCCCATAAAATTTTCTGTCTTTTATTTTTGCTTATTTTATTCTCTTGTGTCATATGGTTAATTGTACTCTTGTATAACCCTGCCTCTGCCAGAGACTGGGTCAGTTTTACAGAGACACTTCCATTTGCAGTTTAAGCAAAGAGAAAATGTGAACCCTGATTGGCTGAAGGAATACTAAGTACAATGTTGTATATTTACATAAGGAAACTATTTCAGTGTTAGAGAGATTTACAAGATATAAGAAGATCTCCAAAGAGGCAATAGAGACTTTTGAATGGCAGATCAAAGTCCTCACAACCTCAGACATATGGGGCTGGGGTGGGGAAAGGGGAGTAGGGGGCTATTGTCATCACATGTCCACCTCCAGAGCTTGCAAGGCTTGCGATTTTTTAGAGTGCTGAGGGAATTTGTGTGTGACATTCTTCTTTCTCGACTTCTATAAACTGGGATGTTGCTCCCAATTAAAGAGCTCATTTACTCTTACGTATTCTTTGATATACTTTAATCTATAGAAGTTCTTCAATTTTAGTTTGATGTTTTGCTTGGATAGATGAATTAATTATTTGAAAGCGTTTTGTATCAACAGTTAAGCATAAGTAAAAGGCTATTCTTCCTGTTTAAAATGAATCAGAGAGCTACTTTCTTTCAGATTCCCTAAACATCATAATCTATACATTATTAGATTAGAAATATTTGAGAAATCATGTAGAGATACTAGCACTCATCCTCATGTTCATGTATCTCAAGTTTTCATTGTCTTTTCCTACCAACTCTTCCTCTTCCTCACTTCCCTAGATAGAGTGCTGGTGGTATTAGTATTTCCATTCTGCTCTCCACAGAAATAGGCCAGATCTTAGATGATATCTGTCTGTTGTACCTGCCAGCCACATCTCTATATGTAGATAAAAAAGCACTTATTTTACATGTCTTCCCCCTCCATTAGTCTGCAAACTCCTTCACAACAATTTTATATTGTATAAATTTACATATAAATCCTGGTCTAGAACCAAATTTCTGTATTTTATGTGGATTAGGGGCCAAGACAGAGGCTTCTAAATAAGAAACTCTCTGTGTCACATATGTACCCAGAGTTTTCCCTAGGAATATTAGAATTCCATTTATGTTGAAATCTTGCATGCCATACAAACAATAAGACTAATAGAGGAAAGACTTTATTTTTACAAACTATGTCCTATCCCATATAGTGCACTATAAGGCCATAAACAATTTTGATTTCTCCCTCACTTTCTGGTAGACTACATTCTCTTTTCCCCTCTCAACAAATATGGGCAACCTACACCCATAGGTTTCATAACACACTGAGTGTGGCCCAAATCAGATTAAAATGTAGTTAGTTCTTATCTGATTTTAATATATGAATGCATTAATGTATAATATACATAATATATATAATTAATGCATTAATGTATAATATTAATACATTGTAATAATGCATGTAATAATGTAATAATGTATAATATATGTGTACATATTTATGTAAACATGCGGTTTTCTAAGGTTTCCATAGAGATCTTATAAATGGTTTAATAGCCCACGTTTCTGTATAAGGTTGGCTCTTGGGGTCTATTTTCTTACATCTACCCAATGTATTTAACTAAAGGTATCTGAAACAATAATAATTTAGTAGCTCATACTTAGTCAGGGATTCACACATATTATTCCACTGGATTCTCACAGTGAAACTGTGAGGAAGATGCTAGCATTATCCCCTTTTTACACATGACATAATATGAACCCAAGAGAGATGTTAAATGCCAGATTCAAGTCTTCTTCATTTCAAACATACTACTCTAACCACTACACCACTATATTGGTTTGCTATATTGTACCATAGATCAGTTCTTTGCTATTAGCTTTAACTCAAGTTTGATTTAGAAGTTATCCTTCTAAGTCCAGGAACTCTTCTTACCACTTCACTGCTTGAATTCCTTCATCTCCCAGTTTCACCTAAAAATCTGCTTTCCATTATTATCATAGCCTGTGTTTTGCAGCTATTTGTTTTTTCTAAAAATGTGCTTCATAGATGCACAGGTTTTCCCTCTGAGTTTATGTTTCTACATGTCACCTTTCCTAGTTTGGATAGGATCAATAGCTCTCTCCATTGTTTTGGCTTTCCATTTAAAAGGTCAAGTCCAGGGGTGAGGCGCCAGCATAAAAATTTTGAATGGATCAATCAAATTGGAAGAATAGTTCATAATTTAGAAAGCCACACAAGTTCATAATTTGTCAAAGAGCTGAACTTGTAAAGGGATTAGCTAAATATACATTAAGGAAGATTCTAGGAGGCCTTTTCTCTCAGTTGGTCATCCCAGCATTTAGCATAATTCATTGAGCACTATGGATCTAGGTTTTTCCCTTTAAGATAGTCTTCCATTTATACTGTGTTTATCTTGTATGTACATCATTATGGGCATGTTATCTTTCCCAGTAGAATACCACTTGCTGGAGAGGAAGAACTTCATTTGTCTTTATTTCTATCCCAAGAGCTTAGCACGTGTGGAAAAGAGAAAGATCTTTAAAATTTTTTGATTTTTTGATTGAATAAAAGACCTCCAGACCCCAAAATTTCTGCTCTATTCATTTTACCACATTGCTAAAGCCTACAACTATCTGTCAAATGATTATATATGGTAATCGAAGAGTTGTATAAGAAACTATGTTTGGATTAATTTAAACTCACAATTCTGCTTTGGGATGGTTATTAATATAAACTAAGTTTTCTTTTAGTGGTTTCTCACCTCCCTTATCCATACCCTTTTCTTTGACTTCTGCTGCTTTTCCAATCATCCATCTTTCTCTACTCCCAGCAGTCTAACCAATGTACCATTCTTGCTATTTCATGTCAAATTATTGATTTAAAAATGAGAAAATAAGAGCTTATTTGACCCAAACATTACCTTCTACACATAGTTTTTTATTTTCATTTTATTTTGTTTTGCTTTTTTATCAATGATTTTAAGCAAGTCATTGATAAAAAGAAAAGTTCTATATATACCAAAATATTTATACATTTTTATTATTGTTGTTGTAGCAAAGAATTAGAAAAAAATGAATGCCCAAAGATTAGGGGATGGATAAATGAATTGTTGCAAATGTAATAGAACATTATTGTGCTATAAGAAACAATGAATTTAATATTATGAACTGAATGCAGAACAGTATGGAAAGATTATGTAAACATAAAAAGTAGGGGAAGCAAGGCCAAGAAAATAATTATATACAATGGCTACAACAATGCAAATTGAAAGAACTACAAAATAATTGAATATGAATACTGTAAAATTAAAAAGAATAAACATGGCCTCAAAGAAAAGATACCCCTACTCTTTTTCAGAGGTTGGGGTATATAGCTGTCATTTTCAACTCTTTGTGACTTCACTTGGAGTTTTCTTGCTAAGGGTATTGGAATGGTTTTCATTTCCTTCTCCAGCTCATTTTATAGATGAGGAAACTGAGGAAAACAGGGTGAAGTGACTTACCCAGGATCACACAACTAATAAGTGTCTGAGGCCAGACTTGAACTAAGATAAGTTTTCCTGACTCCAGGCCCAGTATTCTATCCACTGAGTCAAGCAGCTACTCATCTATGGGTATAGATCATTGTAAATAATGTCAGGTTTTAATTTCAAATTATCAATCAATTTTACTGATTTTTTCTCTCACTTTTTCCTTCTTTCTTTTTGAATTCTTTGTTGCAAGCAAAGACTTATGAGTGGGAAAAGATGAAGAAGAATATATGGGGTACATTTAGACAATATCTAAACCAGAAAATATAAATAAAACCATTTTAAAAGAAAATAAGGGCTTTAAATATAATCTTTTCCAGGGGGATTTTCACTTTAAATATGATATTCCTGCAAATGAAAACATCTTTAAGACTCAAATAGTGAAGTTATAATGGTAGAATGATAGGGCACCATATCTTTAATATATTTCTACAGGTTCCCACTAGAAGTTTTTCAAATTGCTCTTATTTCCTGTTAACAAAACTAACTCTGATCCTTTACAAATGTAGAGACAATTCAAAGGGCATAAGAGCATGGCTCACTGATGATAGATAAATAACATTTTAACTAGAACACACACATAAATAGTGTCTGTGGTGGAAAAATTTTCCTTTCCCTTCATTTTTATTCAATATCCTAGGTAGCTCAGTAAGTAGATGAGAAAAGTCAATGTTTGGAGGTAAAGAACCGAAAGCCCACCTACCCAAACTTAAGACATATGGCCAATGTTCCTCAGAAAAGTTAGTGGCAGGGCCAGACTAGCAATTAGCACTGGTAGCATTTGACTTTTTCCCAGGTTTTATCTCTCTCATCGTGCACTGGCTGGCTGGATCAATGGCTACATGGAAGCATAAGGGCCAAGCCAGGTTAAATCCTGAGCCACACCTGGGGCCTCATTGAGATGCATTGTATAGCACTATTTATCACTTTCCTTAGTTTCTCTTTACTCAGCTGTTCTGCCTTTTCTCTCCTTTCTTCTCCCTTGGTCTCCAAAGCAGGCTAGCCATCTTTTATTGCTTTCTGATTCTAATCTTGCTGAAAACCATGTTCCAAACAGAATTATTTGTCTATGGTTTCCAATAATACCAGCTGGTCTCACTAACCAGTCGGAGAGAATAGAAAACTCTGGGGTCAGTATGCTTAGAATCTCTTTTCAGATGCTGACTCTGATAATTACTTCATATATTTCATTCAGAAATGAGGCTACTTAAATTAACCAACCAATCAATTAATAACAAGGATTTATTGAGTACCAAAGCATCTCTGTTCAGCACCTATACCTCTAAAAAGAGAGAATTGGATTTAATGATTTCTTATTTCCTTTCCACCTGAAACTGCTAATGGGCCTTAACAGACTCAACTTTTATTTGTTTTGTTTATTTATTCATAAGTCAGAGGTAGAGAGTAACTAAAGGAGGATACTTTTTCCTGGCTTTAATATCCAGTCTGCTGTTCTGATATCTTACAATTTCATTCCTTTACCCAGATCTGGGCCACCCCTTATGCAGTCCCTTCACCATAATATCCTTCTTGGACAAACCATACTTTATATAGCATAGGCTAGCTACTCTCCTAATGTGACTTTACTTGTGCCCATATCCCACACTCCAAACCCAAACTGTTCCTCGCTCTGCAAGTAAAAACAGTCTTATTTATAACTCTGGAAAGGGCTAAGCTTGAGACAATGAATCTGGAGAAGAAAGGAAAGGGGTCAGTTTTGTAATTGTACAGATGAAAGGTTCAGAGAATTGTCCAAGATAACATAGAAAGTAATCTTCTGAGGTGGAGGCAGAATTTTAATCCAGGACCTCATATTTCAGGTCTAGGACTCATTGTACTTGTACCAATCACTAATGTATACATTTTTCTTTAATATTCCTTTCAGTAATACTACTTCAAGATCTAAAATCCTGTGTAACTATATATGTGTGTAATATGTACCAATCCTATGCTGAATATCATGGAGGTATAATCATAAGGAGAGGAGTTTAGATTTAGAAGTTATATATATATATATATATATATATATATGTGAAAAATATAAGACTAATAAATATAAAGAATTCCAGAGCCAGGGAAAAATCATGAAGGGCTACAGTACCTGGGAATGGATTCATTGAAAAGGTAGGATTTAAACTGGTTTTGTAGGGTGGGTAAGATTTGGAGGAAAGTCCTTGTAAAGAAATGGGAAGCAGCATGATTTGGAGATAAGGAAAAGAAGGTTGGACAGAAGCCAAAAGATGCCTTTGAAAATCAGTAAAACTTTTGAACCATGAAGTAGTGAAAGACCAGATTTAAGACACGTCAGAAGTAGAACTTGATTCTTAAAGCAATAGAGAGTCAAACTGATTTAAAGTACAGGGCCCATTTTTTTTTCCTTAAAAAAAATCAAGTGTCTTTGAATAAAAAGAGAGATATATCTGTGCACTGATTTATTCCACCCTTCTCAGTTCTAGGCATCTGTGTCCACTTACCAGTAGCTCATCAGACTGTGGATTTTGGGACAGGGAGGTCTGCTGGTACAGAAAGAAAAAAAAGGGGCCTTGGCAGGGTGGAGGACAGTAGCAGTCCTGTTAGGACTACTCTGCTTTAACAGAGGGCCCCATTTCCTATTTTGTAGAACAAAGCTAATCCAGCTACATAAAGAACAATTCCATTCTCCTTGATATTGAAGTAGCATTATTGGCAGCTATGTGGCACAGTATAGACCTCAAAACTTGAGTTCATTTAACTTTTCTCAGCTTTAATTTCTTCCTGTCTATCCTTCATGAGGATAACAGCATCTACATTATAGGTAGATCAAATGAGATTTCACATATGTGTACGTAATATATATACACACATATATTATACACATATATAACTATAAATTTTATAAATAAACACATATGTACATATGTATATATATATATATATATATTCATATATTACATGTATCTATAAAACACAATTTGCAAATCTTAAAGTACTGTATAATTGCTAGTTATTTTAATTATTATATTATGGCAACTAGGTGGCTCAGAGGATAGAGTCAGGAAGATTGAGTTCAAATTCAGTCTCAGAAACATGCTAGCTAAATTTAATTCAGGTTGTCCTCACCTAGAAAGCTAGAGTTGTAGGTAGAGTACTGGACTTGGAGTCAGGAACATTCATCTTTCTAAGTTTAAACCCAGCCTCAGATACTTACCAGCTCTGTGACTTTGAGAAAGTTACTTAATGTTTTTGCCTCAGTTTCCTTATCTGTAAAATGAGCTGAAGTAGAAAATGGCAAACTACTTTAATATCTTTGCCAAAAAAAAAATGAAAATGGTGTTATGAAGACTCCATACATGACTGAAATAACTGAATATTTAATGATTGTTCCTTTTCCAAACTGTTGACTCTCTTGCCTACCTGTCATTCTTTTCTCATTTTTTCTTCTGCCTCTTATTTGCCTTTTAAAGTCTTTTTTGAGCATTTCTTAGAAGCCACTTTGGGCTTGAGATCAATTTGTCTCACTCTTTGAGATTTCCTCTGTGAACGTTCTGACCTCGTCTAAGTGTGTTTTGATCTTCCTTGTCACCATAGTAGCTTTCTATGGTCAGGATTCTTTTCTTTACTTTTCCTTTGTGGGTTTTGTGATTGCAGGGAGAGCTTTGCCTGTTCTTTTTATTTCAAAGTTCTAGTTTTAGAGAGAAAACTCAACTTCTCTGTAGAAAAAAGAATCAAGGCAGAGTGGGGGAGACCCTGGAAGTCCTGACTACCAGGCATGGTATGCTGAATATAGAGAATGAAATTGAGTCTACTTGAGTGGAAGAAGTAGCATTTTGGTATCAGGGGAGACTGTTATGAGACTAGAAGGCATTAGAGGCCCTGTTAATACTATTAACAATGAAGGGGTGAGAGGAAATGGTCATGCATTGATTAAACTTGCATGTTGGATTCCAGCTCGGCTGGCAGGGAATGTCAGAACAAGTCTTGGCTAATGCATTATAATGTAAAGTAATGTAGCACATCAATCAACAGATTAGAAAACAAGATTGCAAAGAGAAACATACTTCAAAAGCAACAGGCGCCCCAATGAGTGCCTTAAACAGTCCTGAAAGCAGAATAAAAATATTGAGTGGTGGCAGTGGCTGCTCAATAATTCATTCCCTCACGGTCTGGCTATTATGCTGTTGTTAAGCATATTGAAATTACTGACATTGTTAAATGGAAGCACTGAGACAGTGTGCTCAAAGGAACCCAACTGGGGAGAAATAGCTTACCTTGTCAATATCTACTCAACTCAGAAAGTTCAATAGGAAATATCTGAATTGACTCTATGTACTATAACAGCCATGGAAATAAGTACTACTCCATATCCTCAGGACTAAGAAGAAATTGGGGTGAACCTAATGAAAATCAGGCAGTGGACTTAAGTAGGGAATATTATTTAATCTTATTTCTTCATTCTTTTCTTGTTGGGTTTCCATGGAAACCAGTGTCTTCCTGGGAATCTAATGGCTAGAGAAAGATTTCTAAGGGGATTTGCTATAGAAAGATGAAGTCAAGAATAAAATGCTAAAGATCATTCCCACCCCCTCATTTTACAGATGAAGAAACTCAAGCTCAGAGTAGAGTGATGATGTATCCACGGTCTCAATGCTAATTGTCTAAAAAGAGAATTTAATACTCAGGTCTCTAATTTCCAGTTTATTTGCTTTGTTTATCTAACTATAGCTAGTGAATCTAATCAAAGGATTTACATCTTGAAGTCTTACTTAATAGGGTCCCTAAAGTGATTGCTATTGTCAATTAAAATATTCATTTTTAATTTTTCAAGCGATAACAATACATGACTGTATGTCTGTAATGACTATATGATCTGGGCAAGTCATCATTCAAGTAACTCTCTCAGACAGTAAATTGCCAAAGTTAATTACCTATCTACATTGATAGAGGGAATTTCCTCACTGGGAGTTCCTCACACTAATTATATCATATGTTCAAAGAAGAAATTATTTTACTGGCTGGAAGGACAGTAGTACATAAGAAAAGCACAGAATTTCAGAATTATCAATAATTTTAAAGGAAATAATTTATATTTGTGCAACCCCCATGCATACATCTTATAATTTGGAACCTTATAAGAAACTCTGGAGTAGGAATAAATAAGTCTTTATCCCTATTTTACAAATATGGAAACAGCCTTAGAGCAGCTAAGTAACTTGTCCAATGATATAGGACTAGTAAGTGGCAGATCTGAGATTTGAGCTCAAATATCCTGAATTCAAGCCCAATATTCTGTCTCCAGAATTTTTCAGTAACAATATTGGTATAAGAGTATGTCACTCTTTTTTTTTTTAATTTTTTTTTTTTTTTGCTTAGGCAATTGGGGTTAAGTGACTTGCCCAGGGTCACACAGCTAGGGAATGTTAAGTGTCTGAGACCAGATTTGAACTCAGGTCCTCCTGACTTCAGGGCTGGTGCTCTATCCACTGCGCCACCTAGCTGCCCCGAGTATGTCACTCTTTAAGTTTCAACAAGACTAAAGTTATATGAAAGGAATAAACTAGAAACACTAAAGTATAAAAAGAAAGTCCTTTCTGGTGGAAAGGAAGTATCCTATACCTTAGAAAGAGCCTGAAGTTTGAATATCTCAACTCTACATGAAAGAATCTGAAAAAAAAATGAGCTTGCCCCTAAAGCACAGGTGGCCTTCATAACTTTGTCCCTCAGAGGAAACTCCTCTGCCTTAGAACCAATAGGAATCTTGGAAATATAACTTATATAGAACTTCTAAGAAAAGAATCCTTTACTGAGGAATTATTCAAATGCTATTATTATTACTATTTTAGAGATCATGAATTTGAGGCTAAGTGATATATGCAGAGTCATAAAGCTAGTAAACATCTTTTTTTTTTCTGGGACAATTAGGGTTAAGTGAATTGCCCAGAGTCACATAGATAGTAAGTGTTAAGTATCTGAGGGCAAATTTGAACTCTGATCTTCTGACTTCAGGGACAATGCAGTATCCATTGTGCCATCTAGCTGCCCCATTAGTAAATATCTTAGACCACATTTGAATTTAGGTCTTCCTGACTCCATGTTCGGTATTCTATCCCCTCTGCCACCTAACTGCCAGCATAGTCTAACCACAGAGAAATTTGTCTATAACTAATACTGATCCCTCTCCTTTGATGAACTTCATTAGGACTCTCGGGTGATAAAATGGATTTTGAAGCACTTCTAATCAGTTATGAGGGTTTTTAATTCATATTTATTCCTTACACATGCATTTAAAATTCCATTTATGTTAAGTTCATGTCCACTCTTCCTCCCATAGAATATGTAGTTGTAGGAAAATAGACCATAGGTTTTTGGAGGAAATAATTTTACTTATTGTTCTTGCTATGCTATTTAAGTAAATGCTTTTTCTGAAAAGCTAGTTGAGTTTACTGACTATTAAGAGAAAGCATGGCAATCAGGGCTCATGAGTAAGACTGCTATTAATCACCTTTGGGTTATTACTAAATCACTAAGAATGGCATCAACCACCATTCTGCCAGTATCTGTGAAGGTTAGGGGAGTGAACTCAGAGTGAGAGGAAAACTGTTTTTTTCCAAGTTAGAAGGAGGTGAAAAATAAGGGTTTGCCATGACAGTGTTGGCAGTTCTTGCAGTCCTTCAGCAGAAATTTTCCAAAGGTCCTATTTTCTTGCTCTCACTGAAGGTATGTTATACAATTATTTAAATTGTCCCAGGAACAATTTGCCCTGGGTACAAAAATGCAAAGTTATAACTCTACACTTTCATACTATAAAGCAAGACCAATTTAGAGGGAAATTGTGAAACAGGCAAATTTAACTTTGGCGTTTTATAGTCCTCCATTGTTAAAATATTTTGGAGATAGCCTATTTCCTAGAATTAAGACCCAGCAAGTAGTCTGTGTCCTAAATCTGGCATAATAATAATCCTTTGTGCTCTGCATGCTATCACCCTCTGGCAAAGTATATTGCTTAGACCAACACCAGGTATTCACTGATGGTTTTAGCACCTCTCATTTCCTATGCCCCATGTTTACAATCCCTGTCCCTTATCACTGACAAGTAGTACACTCCTGTTCCTGCACAGAACTCTGGTTCTTTACCCTGCAGAGTGTCCAAGACCCCCAAAACTTGAGACAATGATTCTCAAGGCATCAAAGAACATCTGTATATCCCAAGACATGTGCTATGGGACAACTCCTTTCAATTATATACTTGTGGCCCCAGCATCAGCAGCATTTAACCTTCCTTAGGAGGTGGGTTTCCAACTGCAGATTTCATTTTCTTCACTGAAATTAATTAACTAGTTTTTTTTTTTTTTTTTTTTGCATCCTGACTCTCCTATCTTAACCTGCTTTGTGAGGTTCTGGCCACAGATTAGAGTACAGCTGATGCCATTTATTTCCCTCCTGATTTCCCAAATGTTCACAAACAGGATAAAATGTGTGGTACCCCAAATGGGATCATGAAAAATAGGCACAACTGAAATCACTAAACAATAACAGCAAATAATATAATTAATTACTTTTGGTAAAAGAATTTTTATTTTCTAGACTCTTCTCCAGTCATCCCAAAGGAAGATATCTCTATGGATAGAATTTAGTCACAATGGCAGAAAAATGGGAAGAGATCTGATGATAGAAATCCTTCTACAAATTTTAGCAATAAAACACTATCATGTAAAAGCTTGCCTTTCTGTCTATGGTTAAAGTTGGTCTTATTTTCAAGTAACTATGGCACCCTTGCTTATGAGAAAAGGCAAAGTAACCATATGTGTCAAAGTACTGTATATTGAATTTGCTTATAAAATGATTGAACTATTACTATTGAAAGCACTATCATCCTACCACTCAACGAAGCTTGAAACTTCAGTGTCATTTTCAATTTATGACTCATCCTTCACATACAATCCATTTTCAAATTTCCTTAGTTTTACCTTCATGATATTTCTCATATACATCTCCTTCTCTCCACTTACACAGTCAAAAGCCTATATCAAGCCCTTGTTATAATGTCATCTAGAATACTGCCAGTGCCTTCCCACTTGTCTCCCTTTCTTAAGTCTCTCTCTATTCCAATCCAATCTATCTTCCACTTAGCTGCCAAAATAAGCATGGGTCTGACCATGCCATTTCCACAAGCAGATTTCATTGGCTTCCACATTGGCTATCACATATAAACTAATGTTTGGCATTTAAAATTCTTCAAAATCTGGTCTCTTTATACTTTACCTTATAATTTCCTCTCCAAGCACTCAGCATGGAGCTATGTGATTATACTGGCCTCTGTTGTTCCTTGCTCACAACAAACCATTCCCCAATTTCATGGTTTTTCACTATAAACTTTAAAGAACTACTTAAACATTAGCTGCTATATATGTACCAGCTGCTGCCAATTTGATATACAATTTGGAAATTATAAAAATTACCATTTTCTCATGATAAAATGTGAAGATGGGATGTGTGTAAGTGATATTTCATAATAAATATCTCTAATCTACTGAATGCATAGTAGGTGCTTTAAAGTATAGACAAAAGTCTTATAATTAGTACTACACTAGTTTCTTGTTTTTCAACACAGTGTGTTCAAGACATACTTTATTGTAACTGTTAATTGGATAATGTTTGCAAACATGTTCAATGTTCAGCCACAGGAGATTTATTTATTTATTTTCAGTCACCGAAATTATAGCACTGTTTATACTGGCACTTAAAATTATCCATTTTCATTCTTTGCTGTATTTCCTCTAACAAAATCAGTGCCAAACTTATGGGCACTGATAAACTTAGACCTTAAATCTACCAAGAGACTAAAGGAGAGTAGAAATAGCGTTTACCTCTTGGACTACAAAAAAGGTTGCAAAACAATTTAAAACTGATTTGACAAAGAGGCTCTTTCTACCATTAAGATCTATAGAGATCTTTGGTGAAACTCTAATGTCTTGAGTATGGCATTTTGTTAAATGTGTGCTCAGCTTATGCCATAAATAACAATACATTTATGCCCAGATCTGCTCACAGGAGGACTTCAGTACCAGCCCAAATCCTGTTCACGGGTGAGTAGTGAAGGAGAACTCCTCATGAGGATGGTCACATAGAAGTCCATTTATTCAAAAAATTCCCAGCCTTTTAAACCCTATGCTTACATAATACACTTACATAACTATAGGATACTGCACATGCGGGACCACAAACAACTTTCTACTGTGTGCAGATGTTTCCTTGCCACATTAGCATAACTCTGCTTCAAGTATCACACAGATTTCACATCCCCTGACTTGCTGAGACATCCCTAGGGAGGATGGGGAGCCAAACCAGACACATCAGCACGATTTCTTTTACTGGACTAAAGGGTCTTATACTTTGCCCAGGGTCCCTGCTATCTGTGGACCTCTACAACTCTCCCTTCTTTTTGTGTTAATTGAAGCAGGTACACATCAGTGGTTACATCCATAAAACAGCAGACAACAAGTTTAAGTATGGGAGGAATCACACAGGCAAGTAGTAATATAACAAATAATATGAATAAACAAGATGCTATAAAAGACTTCCATGAGTCCCAGAAGGAAGGTATAGAAAATAACTATTAATTCACAACCACACATACACCTCCTTCAGCAGCCAAAAGGTAATCCAAAGCCAACCTGTTGTTCATCACTTCATGTGCCAGGAAATTCAAAGATTCTTGCAAGTTTTAAAGTCTTGCTTCAGTTTCCTTAACGATTTCTTATGATCATGGTAATATTCATTAGTCAATTGTTGTGCACACAAGGCTAACTGCCATGCTCTTTTAATGGCAGACATAGTCAGAGATGGAACCACCTGTTGTTTCCTGGGTCTTCTCCTTAGTTTCAAGGGTTTCTCTCCAATGGACAAGGTGGATATGACCTGTCAGCACCCAATGGATTCCTTCTCCATCTGGAGACACAAACAAACCCTCTGCCCCAAGCTGTTAACCTATCTGGTCCCTTCCATTCACTATTCTCAGGATCTCTCCACATCATCTGGTGATTATCTAAAGATACCAGAGGTGCTCGCACTGGACACTGCCCTTCCAGTGGGTTATGAAACCTGTCTACAGGAGCAAGGGCATCCTCATCAAAAACCAAAAAATTAATAGAAGTTCTCTACGGTTACCTGGGTCTCCTCTCTCTTTTGTTTTTGGAAGAGTGTCTTAATGTCTCTGATCCTCCTCTCTACAATTGCCTGTCCTTGAGGATTGAAAGGGATTCCAGTGCTGTGTGATTATGTGCACAAAAGTGTGTGAAGTGTTTAGAAGTATATGCAGGTTCATTATCTGTTTTTATTGCTTGTGGCATGCCCATAATTGCAAAGATCTATGTAAGGAATTCAGTGACCCTCTGGAGCTATCTCTTTTGCCACTGGAACTGAAAAAGTAAATCCTGAGAAGGTTTCCATGACAACATGGATAAAAGACAAGGCCAAAAGATTTATAATGGGTCACATCCATCTGCCAAATTTCACTGGGCCTCAAACCATGAGGGTTTTTCCCTTGCGCGGAAAGAGAGGCAGGCTGTACAGGCTTTTACTGCACTCCTAGCTTCTTTTGTTATCCTATACTGCAGATGTAAAGGTTGTGCAGCCTGATGATATTTAGAATGAGATTCTTGGGCGGCTTGAAATAGAGAAGTGCTGGCTAACATGGTAGGAAAGTGATTTGCCTTCAAGTTTCCATAAAAAATAAGTCCTAGAAGACCAGTATAAGAGTGGACATGCAGGAGATAATACTTACCTGAATGTTTTCTCACTTGCTCCTGAAGTTCTTTAAAAAGGTAAAATATGTTAGAGCCTACAAATTTTATTTGAACTGTGTCAATTCTTTGTACCACAGCTACTGAATAAGCCAAATCAGATATTATATTTACATCTCCTGGGCAATAATAATTGCATGCAAGTCATTCTGCTGAGTGGACTAAAAGGAGGTTCTGACTACTCTTTTTATAGCTAAGTCAGGAGAATACACAGCACAAATGTTATGTTTGGATGTATCTATAAAGATGATCAGTTCTTTAAGAGAGATCTTAAAAATCTTTCTTCAAAAACCATGGCTAACTTTGTAATAGCCGGGCTATCCTTAAGGGGCATCTGTGCATGAAATTTGGAGCTGCGGCCAATAAAATTTGCCATTCTGGGAGGGTTTCACAGCATACATTAATTTGTACATTGGTATAAAAGGTGTATATCTTATTAGGTCCTATCCCAGATAATTGTATCACTCATTTAATGGCCTTTAACAAGATTCTAGCCACAAGTACTGGATAAGAAGTAAGGCTTTGGTCTGGTTGTGCTGTTTTTGCTATGGATTTCCAATAATTAGGGGTTAGGATTTCATAAACCAAATTCTCTAATAACATCCTAACATAAGATGATGTAGACCTATAGAGGGTGCAAGCCTTTTTCAGATCTTTGATAATCAAACTTCCAGATTAAAAGGAGTGTGTCTTCTCCTAATCTGACCTGGAGGCCCACGGGGGTTGGGTTCTTCAATCACAGGGTGTGCTTCCATTCTCAGTCCAAACATATCCTATCCCTCCTCCTTTGCCTTACCCAGTGCCTCTTGTAATCAGGACAGAGGAGGTGGAAAAGGTGGCTGGGCTTTTGGTGCTGCTGGCACCATCTCCCCTGCTGTTCTTCTGTCTCCCACTCACAAAGGCCAAGTTGAAGGAGGAGGATGAAAAAGTAGTGGGTCAGGAAGCAGGGGATACACCAGGGACACCAGCACAGGGGGAAGTGGAGGCGGGCTGAGAAATGGGAAAGTGCCACGCTCTTCAAACCTCCCAGTGCCATCTTTGTCTTTGTTTAACATCCTGCACTCTTTAGAATTGTCCACACCCTGTTTTTATTTTCCTCATCCTCCTTTGTTTGGTACTCTACACTAAAAGTCCTCTTTTTTGATAATATGTGGGATCTCTTAAAGCCAATTTTATTAAATTGTACATAAGGAACAATGTGCTTGGGGGTTGAGCCAGGACCCATAGCCTTCTAGTATTCAGCTGATTGTCCTCCCTCTACCTTCTGGCATCTCTGGCTCCACGTCTCAGTTGCAGCAAATAGTGAAGTTTTGAGTGCTATGGTTAAGTTCTTTTACCCTGCGAATATACTTTCCAGGGATGTCTACATCGATAATGAGATTGAGGCACTGATTGCCAGTTAGCTCAATGTTTGGGAGGTTCCAAAGGAAAGTTGGGGAGAGGAGAGGTATTAGACTGACCATCAATCTGAAGGCCTACAGAATCATTGGGTTGACCTCAATGTTGTATCCAGGAAACCTTGACAGTTACTGTACCAGTGCCAGGCTAGGAAACTGAATTGTTTCCATTTGATTGTCATAGGAAGATTCTGAAGATCACCTGGTGTAGAGGGCCACACACAGTGGGGGAACTCTGGGTGAGATATCAGACCTTTCATCCCAGAGGGAATCTGCTGGCAATGTGTGGTTCACTCTCATTTCCCCTTGGGGTGTCTCAGCCTTCCTGAAAAGTCAGGGGGGGGAGAGGGGAGTATAACCACCTGTGTTCTACTTGAAGCAAGGGATACTTACAGTAAAGAGAGGCATTTACATATCCATAGCAGGGTGCTTATAGTTAGCACTTGCTCAATGTGCTGTAGGGATGTAATCATATTATAGTTGGCACATGCTCAGTGTGCTGTAGTGATATAATCATATCAGAGTTGGCACATGCTCAGTGTGCTGTAGTGATTTAATTGTACTAAGGTATTTAGGAGCTGAGAGGACTTGGAATAAACAGACTCCATCTTTGACCTGACTCATCACTCCTCCACTAAGACCAAGGACTTAGACTGGTCCCAAGATCCTCCAGAGAGCTAATCTGGACAGTATATTTTGACACCCCAGGGTGGGGCTCTAGAAAGCACACTACAGCCTGGCAGAATGAAATACATAGAGGTCCTTCTTAAACTAAACTGCCAAGCATGCAAACTCCACTGCAGAGAGGACAACTCCTTTGTTTCCATGACAGATGTACACTTGCCAAAAAGATTATTTTATGGAGAACTCACACAGGGCAAGGGCTCACGAGATGGTCATACAAGGTGATACAAAGACATCCTCAAGGTGTCTCTCAGGAACTTCAGAATTGATTGCATGACATGCAGACATTGACACAGGACCACCCAGCATGGCATTCCCTTATCAGAGAAGGTGCTGCGTTCTATGAGCAAACCAGAATTGAATCAGCTCAGAGGAAACATAAGTGGTGTAGATGTTCTTGGGGACTGTTTGGGTCTAACTTGTGGCAGAGCATTCCCAGCTTGCACTGGCCTGATCAACCACAGTTGGAGACAATGTAACTCGACTCTAAAATAGTGATATCTCTTTGAAAACTAAGGGTAATAGCCAACCAACCGACATGCAACTATGTATAAAGTATTTCGTTTATTACTATTTTTAAAATTTTATTTATTTTTAATACACATTGCTTTATGAATCATATTGGGAGAGAAAAATCAGAGCAAAGGGGAGAAACCATGGGAGAGAAAAAAGAGCAGAAAAAAAGAAGTGAATATAACATGTGTTAATTTGCATTCAGTCTCCATAGTTCTTTTTCTGGATGCAGATGGAATTTTCTGTCCAAAGTCTATTGGGATTGCTTTGGATTACTGAACCACTTGGAAGAACCAAGTCTTTCATAGCTAATCATCACACATTAGGTTATTGTGTACAATGTGTTCCTGCTTCTTGTTTCACTCAGCATCAGTTCCTGTAAATCTTACCAGGCCTTTCTAAAATCAGCTTTTTCATCATTTTTATACAACAATCATGTTCCATTATGCTCCTATTCCAAAACTTGTTCAGCCAATCTCCAGTCAATGGGCATCTTTCTCCTTTTCCAATTCTTTGCTATCCACAAAAACATTTTTGCACATATGGATCCTTTTTCCTTTCTTTATGATTTCCTTGGGATAAAAGCCTTAATGGCACTGCTGGGTCAAAGGGCATGCCCAGTTTAATAACCCTTTGGGTATAGTTAACAGGTTTCTCTCTAGAATGGTTGGATCATTTCACAACTCCACAAACAATGCATTAATGTCCCAATTTTCCCACATCCCTTCCAACATTCATCATTATCTTTTCCCATCATCTTAGCCAATCTGAGAGATGTGGAGTAGTTCCTCAGAATTGTCTTACTCTGCATTTCTCTAATAAATAGTGATTTAGAGTATTTTTTAAATAAAACTACAGATAGATTTAATTTTGTCATCTGAAAATTGCTACTTCATATCCTGTCACTATTTACAATTGGGGGATAACTTGTATTCTTTTTTTTTTTTTTGCTGAGGCAATTGGGATTAAGTGACTTGCCCAGGGCCACACAGGTAAAAAGTATTAAGTATTTGAGACCAGATTTGAACTCAGGTGCTCCTGACTTCAGAACTGGTGCTGTATCCACTGTGCCACCTAGCTGCCCTGGTAACTTGTATTCTTATAAATTTGACACAGTTCTTCATATATTTTGAAAGTGAGACCTTTATCAAAAACACTGGCTGTAAAGATTTTTCCCAGCTTTGTACTTCCCTTTTAATTTTGTTTCTATTGGTTTTGTTTGTGCAAAACCTTTTTAATTTAATGTATTCAAAGTTGTCCATTTTGCTTTTCAGAATGTTCTCTAGCTCTTCTTTGCTCATGAAATCCTCTCTTCTCCAAAAATCTGATAAGTAAATTAGCCCATGCTCTCCTAACTTGTTGATGGTAACATTCTTTATGCCAAAGTCATGTACCCATTTTGACCTTATTTTGTTTTGTTTTGTTTTTTATTAAAGCTTTCTTATTTGCATAACATATGTATGGGTAGTTACTCAACATTGACCCTTACAAAGTTTTCCATTACAAATTTTCCCCCAATCCCCTCCCCTCCCCCAGATGGCAGGAAGTCCACTACATGTTAATTATATTAAAATACTTGACAAGCCGAATATATGTATACATATTTCCATACTTATCTTGCTGTGCAAGATCAATCGTATCTACATGAACAAAAAATATCTGAAAAAGGAAACCCAATGCAAACAAACATCGATAGTGATCATGGAAATGATATGTTGTGGTCCACATTTCATATCCCTCTCTCTGGGTGTGTATGGCTTTCTTCACTGAACAATTGGAACTGGTTTGAGACATTTCATTGTTGCGGAGAGCCATGTCCATCAGAACTGATCATCATATAGTATTGTTGTTGCTGTGTATAATGATCTCCTGGTTCTGCTTGTTTCACTCAGCATCAGTTCATGCAAGTCTCTCCAGGCCCCTCTGAAATAATCCTGCTGGTCATTTCTTCCAGAACAATAATATTCCATAACATTCATATACCACAATTTATTCAGCCACTCTCCAATTGATGGGCATCCATTCAATTTCCAGTTTCTAGCCACTACAAAAAGGGCTTCCACAAACATTCTTGCTCATGTGGGGCCCTTTCCCTCCTCTAAACTCTTTTTGGGATATAAGCCCAATAGAAACACTGCTGGGCCAAAGGGTATGCACAGTTTGATAACTTTTTGAGCATTGTTCCAAATTGCTCTCCAGAATAGTTGGATCCATTCACAATTCCACCAACAATGCACCAGTGTCCCAGCCTTCCCACATCTCCTCCAACATTCATCATTATCTTTTCCTGTTTGACCTTATTTTGATATGGGGTATGAGATGTAGGTCTATGCCAAGTTTCTGACTTATTATTTTTCATTTTTCCCAGCAATTTTTGTCATATAGTGAGTTCTTATTTCAGAAGCTAGAGTTTGGGACTTTACCAAACACCAGATTACTATAGTCCTTGATTATTGCATCATGTGTATCAAAGTTATACCACTGATCCACCTCTCTATTTCTTAGCCAGTACCAAATGGCCTCAATGAGTGCTGTTTTATAAAATAGTTTTAAGTTTGGTACTACTAAGCCACCATCCTTTGTATTTTTTCATTAATTCCCTTGATACTCTTGATCTCTTCTTCCAGATGAATTTTGTTAATATTTTTTCTAGCTCTATAAAATAAATTTTTGACACTTTGATTAATATGGCATTGAACAAATAGACCAGTTTAGACAGAACAGTTATTTTTATTATATTAGCTCAGCCTACCCATGAGCAGTTAATATTTTTCCAGTTGTTTAGATATGACTTTATTTATGTGAGAAATGTTTTCTAATAGTGTTCATATAGTTCTTGGGTTTGTCTTGGCAGGCAGACCCACAAATATTTTATTTTGTCTATGGTTATTTTAAATGGAATTTCTTTTCTATCTCTTTTCAGTAATATATATAAATGTCAATGGTTTGTGTGGATTTATTTTATATTCTGTAATGTTGCTAGATGTTTCTTTCTCAGCCTTTTATCTTCATTCTGTATGTAGCTTTCTGTGTCAAATGTGTTTCTTGTAAGCAACATATTGTAGGATTTTGTTTTTTTAATTCACTCAGCTAGTCGCTTCTGTATTTTGGGAAAGTTCATCCCATTCACATTCACAGTTATGATTACCATCTCTATTTCCCTCCCTCCTATTTTCTCCTCTCTCTCTCTCTCTCTCTCTCTCTCTCTCTCTCTCTCTCTCTCTGTCTCTGTCTCTCTCTCTCTCTCTCTCCATATATCTATATATCTATATATCTGTAGATATATAGATATATAGATATATAGATATATATAGTCTCTTTCCACCCTATCCTTAGTAGTGTTTTCTTTAACCCAACTCACCCACTATCTTATGTTCTATCACTACTTCCCCCTCCTTCTCTTACCAATTTTTTCCTAGTGTTTCTGCCCTCCCTTCTATCCTGCCTCTTCCTTTTCATTGTTCTTTCTCCTCTTACTTCTTTATATGGTTAGATAAATTGCTAAGCCCAAATGAATGATTAAGTTATTTCTTCTTAGAGCCCAAACTGATGAGATCAAGCTTCAGATAATGCTCACCCCCTTCCTTCTTTACCTCAATTGTAATAGGTCTTTTGAACCATTATACCTTCTCTTTTCTTTGTAGTACAGACCTTTTTCCACCACTTAATGTCTTTTTCTTTGATACCATCACATCAGAGTCCATTCACAACCACACTCTCAGTCAATGCGATGCCCCTCTTCTGTCTGCCCCAGTGACAGATAACAGTTATCAAGAATTATAGATATTTTCCCATCTAGGATGGCAAGTAGTTTAACATTGAAAAATATTTTTTTCTTCTTGTTTACTTTTCTACACTTCTCTTGAGTCATATGTTTGTAGATTAAATTTTCTTTTTAGTTCTGGCTTTTTCAATAGCAGTGATTGAAAGTGTCTTACTCCATTGCAGATCCATTCCTCCCCAGAAAAATGATGCTGAGTCTTGCAGGGTAGTTAATTCTTGGTTATAACCATAGATCCTTGGCCTTCTGGAATATAGTATCCCAGGCCCTCTGATTCTTTATTGTAGAAGCTGTCAGATCCTATATAATCCTGACTGTTGCTTCCTGATATTTGAATTATTTTTGTCTGTCAGCTTGCAGAATTTTTCCATAAGATCGTAGTTTTGGAATTTCACAACACTATTCCTTGGAGTTTTCCTTGAGGGATCTCTTTCTGAAGATGATTAATGGTTTCTTTCAATAAGTGTTTCTCTCTTTGTTTCTAGAATATTGGGGCAGTTTTCCTTGATCTCTTCAAGACTGATATCCATACTTTTTTTGGGGGGGGTGTCATAAATTCAGGTAGGACATTCATTTTTACATTGCCTCTTCTGGACCTATTTTCCAGGTTGGCTATTTTTTCAGAGATAGTTCATATTTTCTTCCATTTTAAAAATTCTATTTAGGTTTTTTACTGATTCTTGCTGTCTTGTAGACTCATTAGCTTCCATGTGCCCTGTTCTAATTTTTAATGTGTAATTTTCTTCAGTTACATTTTGTATTTTTTTTCCTTTTGGTTAATTCTATGTTTGAAAGATTCCTCTTTTCTCTGTTTCCCTTTAATCAATTCTATTCATTATGTTGTTATTGTTGTTTTTAATTTTTGGCTTTCCTTTTCAAACCCTCTTTTTTGTCTACTTTAGATTCTCATTCTGTGGTTCATGATCTCTATAATTATTGAGTCTCTTTCTATCTTTGAATTCTTCATGGAATCAAAATTTCTAAGGTATCCAGGTAATTTCTATTATTGTTTTTTAGAACTTTCCCTATGATCTCCCCTTTTCTATTGTACATTATTCCTAAAAAAGTTTCAATTCCTACATATGACAGAGAGGACTCTGCACTATATTAGCAGACCCATACACATATCTCTGATTATATATATATAAGCCAATTGCTATGTCTTCTATTACTGAATCATGCCTATTACCTTCTTTCCCCATGTCCCTCAGAATCTCTTCCCTGAATTCATGACCTCTCCCTCCTCTCGGTTCCAGTTTCTCAAAAGAGTTCCAATGTCTTTCTTACCAAGATAGAATAACAGATCTTTTCCAGTCCCAGATCCCCAAGAGGACACCCAGTATAAGATGTCCATCCCCTTTCATGAAACATCTCTCTCCATTCATAGGAGATTTCACCAGTGACACTTCTCACCACAAGCAAGACTTTTCTGTCCTCCATCTTTTTCAATCTTCTTTCTTCATACCAATGACTATACAGGCTCTTTTCTTCTTGAGAGAACACAGATGTTACCTTTACCTCATTATTAGCCCCTGATTTAACTGGGCAAGTCACATACTTCCCCCATCCTTCTGTTTCTCTTCATCCTTTTTAAGAACCTTCTCACCTTTGGTAAAATTTTATAAAGTTCTATTCTTAATGGTTTACTCCCACCGCTCTTATCTCTCCCTGCTTTCTGTATATTTATAAAGAAATTTCTTGCTAGTCTTTCTATTGTTACTCAGCTGCATTCATTCACCACTCCTGCATTTCTGCAGTGTTTCTGGGGTATTAAAAAAAAAAAAAACTAAGAAATCTCTTCAGATGTATTTTAGAATGTTTCAACTCCCTTCTTATTATTGTATTCCATTCTATTTTCATTTATGGATAAGCATATATTTGTAGATAAATTACCATGAGCTTCTTCCTGAGATCCACTACTCTTTGGAACACATTATTCCATTCTGTCCCATGTGATTTGCTGGATATAGAATAGTCTTGTATTATGCACTTTTTCTTTCCTTTGTACCTGAAGGTCTTTCTCCAGGTTGCTTGAAAAATTTATATCTGAATTGAATTATTAAATTTGACCAATATGTGTCTTAGTGTTTGCTGCCTTTTTTCCACTTGAGGCAATGTATGAATTATTTCAATTGGTATTTCATTTTCTAAGTTGCAAGTTCTATAGTTTCCTTGTATTGTGTTATTTACATTTTGTTTTGTTTTGGTTGATTGGTTTGTTTTTCCATCTTCTACTGGGAGACATGTCATTCTTAGGTTGTTTCTATGGATCCCCTTTTCTAGATCATTATGATTTTGTGTGGAGGGGTATTGTTATTTTAGAGAGAATATTTTATATTTTAATATTGTGGAAGGGGGTTTGTTTTATTTTGTTTTTTCCTTTCTTCTTTTAGATTGTCCTTCCCTTCTGCTTATTCACATTTCCAATGTATATTTCTCTCCTTTATTTCTTTGGTGAGATTTGCTATTTTAAATTCAAGATTTCTATTCTGCCTATTGTTTTTGCTGTGCAGGCCATACATTTGGCTCTCATTTCTCTTTTAAATAATTCAGGAACAGTACTTTATGATTCTGTGTTCTCTTCAAATTCTACACTATTCTCTGACACATCAAGTGTTGGATTACTTTCCTTTGTTTTGTAGTACTTATTCACAGATTCCTGCATTCATTTACTAAATCTGGACATCATATCTCTTCCTGATATTAATGTTTTCCCTGTTAATTTTTGTCCATGTTCAAAGTTCGTGAATTTTATTCTTTCTGACATTTGTTGACATCAGTCTTTGTCCCTCCTTCTTTTCCCCTGTTGTTCACTTTTGTTGGTAGTCTCCACAGGTTAGATCTCAAAGGGACTCAATATCCTCCTAGACTGAGCAATTTATGGTTCACCAGCCTTGTCTTTGCTCCAAGTAACTTGTGGGAAAACAGAATTGGGCCCATCTGAATGTTATTCTCTTTTCCTTGGGCTTATTGGAGAGTTACCTAATTCTATATAATCCTCTTATCCACATCCTATCCCATAATCTAAGTTTCTTAGATTTTTGAAACAACATTTCAGTATGCTGCTATTGAAGCTGAGGAGACATAAAGTTTCAATTTTGAGTAACTAAGGCCCTGAACAAAAAAATATGAGGAAGGAAGGAAGGAAGAGAAGGAGGGAGGAAGGAAGGAAAGGAAGAAGGGAGGGAGGGAAGAAGGAAAGGAGTGAAGAAGGAAGGAAAGGAGGGAGGGAGGAAGAAATGAAGGAAGGAAGGAAGGAAGGAAGGAAGGAAGGAAGGAAGGAAGGAAGGAAGGAAGGAAGGAAGGAAGGAAGGAAGGAAGGAAGGAAGGAAGGAAGGAAAATAAAATGGAAAGGAGAGGGAGAAATGATCCCTAGGGCTAAAGGAAAGAGAAGAGGAGCAAAGAAAGTTCAGGAAAGCTGTATCAAATGATATAATTGCCTGCTGCATATCTAGATTTGGAAATATTATTACAGATTTAATGACAAATTTCTTTCTTTGCTATAATGCTCTTTCCCTGATACAACCATTTTATTTGCAAATAGAATGACTTTCCCCCTTGAAAAAAATTACAAGAGAAAAAAAAAAGCCCTCTTCTGGAGCCATGGTGGCGGAGATCAGACAGCAGTCTCTGTAACCTCTAACATCCCCTCAAACCAACAACATATGAAGCCTCTAGACTGATTCTGAAGCAAAAAAATCCACAATATCTGGAGAACAACACGATTCTAGAAGAGATACTCTGGAAGAACCTCAAAACAGGTCTGTTTTAATTGGGCAGGGGGTGGTCTACTGAACCCAGACTGCAGCACAGGGAGACCGGGGCAGGGAGCTGCAGCAGGGAGCTGGAACAGGAGTCGGAACAGGAGTGAGAGCGTTGTGCTTTTCACACGCCTGGGAGTCTTCTGCGGGCCTCTTGGAACAATTTGTCCTGATTGTGGGCAGGTGGTTTGGAGGGTCTGCCTTTTGAGGAGGATAGATTGTGAACCACTGAACCCCTGATGAGCATCGTAACTAGCTGCCATTACACAGCACCTTAAAGCAATCAATCAAACAACAGGTCTGATAACCACCAGAAATAATTCAATCAGCAGAGCTGCCCAGCCCCTGACATAATTCAATCAGCAGAACTGCCCAGTTCCTGAAATAACTCAATCAGCAGAACTGCCCCAGGGCAAATTAAAGCAGCTGTCCCACCTTTGCCCTAAACAGACCTCACACCTTTAAAAAAAATGAATAAAAAACCAAAAAGAGCTCTCAACATAGACAACTTTTATGGAGAGAGGGAAGAACAGACCTCAAATCCTGAGGCCCCTAAAGGTAAAGCAACTCCAGAAAAA